>OZ025256.1:3765834-4031845 GCA_964019135.1 Arenicola marina
CCTGTATGGCGCCCCCCCCCCACACACACACCCCACTCAACTCCAGAGGGACTCAGATGGCAGTGAGATGAAGCCATTTTGTCTCGGATCCGGCTAGCGTGATAACCCCGACGGACTGCAAAGCCCAACTCTCTGCCTTCAATTCACTCCGCTATGGATCCATTATATCTATTTTGTCGTCTACGTCCTCAATGTATTTTTACACTCGCTCGCCAGGGTGGCATAATAACACATGAAATCAGGTGATGAAAAGAAAGAGTTCTGTCACAATTATAACTTTTTTGAAAGGCTACACGATGTTTCTTTTCTGTATTAAATACAAAAAGCTCGTTATTTTTATGTCTTATTTTTGAAAACTATATTGTTGCAAGAAATTACAGCTGATTTAACCGTTTTTCAAGACCCTTGATATTTGCCCCCGGCCGACAGCAGCGGTTAAATCTAGCTTGCGTAGCGCCCACCGTGCGGGGAGCTTGCCCCCAGCCCGGCAGGGCTGCATGTTTTTACCCATCCACACGCAACCGCACTAGATTGATTTCCTCAGTCATGGCGAAGCTCCTTCCGCAATACATCTAAACTTAAAAAGCCAGACCCCCCCCCCCCCACCCCTCCCACTTTTCTCTCTCAGCCGCCCCCTAATAACCCGGGGGCACCCCCACCCCTACCCCAACCCTGGTAACCCCGCGGGGGCATCCTCCGCCCCCCCCCCCCCTAGCCCAACCCTAATAAGTCAGACCCCCCCCCCCCACCCGCCCCCCTCGACCATAGTCCTGGCCATCCCATAGCCAACCTGAATAACCCAGGCCAACCCACTCCCAATCCGAGTAGCACCATCTCCCCCCCCCCCCCCACCCTCTACGACCCACCCCACACACTCCCCCTACCCCCTGGCCCAATCTTCACAGCCCACCATCGACGGCCCACCTCCCGACCGTATCTCCTTACCGGCTCCCCCCCACCCCCCCACACACACACACGCGCTGCCCTCCACCCGACCCCCACCCGGCCGTGCTGTGTGTATTGTTACGTGCAGCCAGAGGTGGCAGCCCGTCGTGTAGTCGTCCATTACCTGCTGTCCCAGCTAATGGATGACATCGCGGCCACATCATGCAAACCTACTAACATCACCCACAAAACCAGGGTTGAGTTCGGATATGCGAACGGGGTAATCGGCGCAGATATTTTGAGCATGCGCACCCATACTTTTCCGCTCATGTGCGGATCAAGATAAAGCGAACGCAAAATCCGCGGTCCGCGTGAATGTTGCACCTGCTGAACTGCACAAATCATGAAAATCCTTAACAGCACCATGTGTTCATTATTTTATTCTAGTTGTTATAATATTATTTACAGATTATTGCCAGGTCGAAATACTACTTTATATCTTTTTTACGTGTTGTTGGGCCTGAACGCCATGTTGGAAATCCTGGTGATCCTCCTCTGGGTGGGGAGTAAGGTTCGGGAGTAAAATGTACCACGTGACCGCGCTATCGGAACACAATCTCCGCGTTCGATTATGCACTCAGCGGAGTCCGATTACTCCGCTCGCATACCCGAACTCACCCAAGAAGATCGCTGGTTCGAGCCCGCTGTGGTCATGTCTGTGTGGTCGCAGGATAAAGATCCCATGTCCTGCTTCGCAAAGAGTAGGGGGTTTCCCCTGAGATATGGCTCCACGCTCCCTTCATTCTCCCATTGACGCGATATGACCAAAAGTGGTTAAAATGTCCTCAATATACAACCAACCAACCAACCCACAAATCCAAGTACCAATGTCCATTAACATTAACATACATATTTGTTTTTCTTTATATTAATACTAGATCCGCGCCTGATACCACACATCCATCGATACGTTAAATAATATTGGGTTAAAAAATCGATTAAATTTCTGATTTGTCGGACAGTGTAAGAGCGAATTGTTTAGCTTGCGTGGCCCTGACGATAGAGGCCCAGGATGGCCTTAGTTTACCATATGTGTATAATTTGTGGTAGATTTCCCCGTATAAAACAATTCGTTTTTGGAAGGACAGCTTCAGTTTTCTTACAGGGATTCATGTTTTATGTACGTTATGCACATGGTGAAAATACATTGAAGCCTTGACTTTGCTTCAATCAGAGATTATATAATTAAGGTACTATACGATCTCTGCTTGAATATGCAACAAGAAATGTCAAGCACATTACGGTAACCGTAGAATAATTAATAACTCATTAGTTTGAGTGACGTCTGCCTGGAAGGGGTCATAGGCAGACGCGACTTATTATCAAGGGTCTGGAAGGGGGGGTCCAGTGTCCAGTGTCCAGTGTCCAGTGTCGAATGTCGAATGTCGAATGTCGATCTTTTACGACGTTCCGTGTGGCATTTCGGCTGCGTTCAATGTCGTGTTTTCTCTAAAAAAAATCTGTGTCGATGTCGCTTTTTCAGATCCTCAGTGTCGGTAGTTGGGGGTCAATGTCGAATGTCTCGATGTCACTTGTCGCCATTTACCCCTTCCAGACCCCTAGTATCACTATTAGTCCATGAGCACGACCCCGAAATTTTGAGATTGATTGAGGGACTAGACACCACTGTGTTTTTTAGATTGCGTGACATGTCAGGGGCTTTGAATCAGGTGATGCACTTGCCTAGTGTACAGCTAAATACCTTTTTGGTACCCATGTTCAAAATGGCCGCCAAATTCAGAAAAAAAGTATTGCGATGTTCGTGTAAATTGACTTTTCTTTGCAAACAATCACTCATAGGAATGCTGCATCCGTCGATATATATGTTGCTCATACTTTGGGTCATTATGTTAAAGATACATATGAAGCCCGGGTAGCTCAGCTGGTAGAATATTCGCCCTTTGTTGAGTCTTGCTTTCGACTAACATGAAAACATTTTCGTTTTGCACATGACATTATTTCTTGGAGTAACTTGCAAAATGTGGTGCCCCCCACGATCGTATTTTTTTAAGGAAAAATCATAGATCCTACAGTGTGATTTTACAGCTAATATTCACGCTGCCGCCTTGCCTCCTTGCAAATTGCCGACGTTTGAGCCAGTTATATAGACTATCGGTTAAATCCATCGGCGCCTGCTCACACCTGGCTGGAGCCCCTCAAAAGTAATAGTCTCCACAAGAAGTGATTGATTGCTTGGACCGTGGTCCCCCCCCCCCCCAACAGATAGATAGAAATGTACCGCCCAAATTTCCCCCTTTTCTTTCAATCCCCGACGAAAAAATCTGTAATTTCTCTCGATGTGCCCATCTGAGGCTGAAGTAATTTTTTGTAATTGCTCAATCTCTTGACATTTCAGTTTATATCGAAAGTGTTCAAGTAATGAACATCCATATACTTTGCCGTGAATGCCTCGTAGTGTTTCTTTTCTATGCCTTTTTAAAAAAGAATTCGCTCTCACAGACCACACAACCCCTTACCTTTCTCTCGTTCTCCACATGTCCTCTATGGCAAAGGCGGCACACTCCCACCACTGTGGTAATGCAGTGCACTGTAGCGCCCCCCCCCCCCAAACGATATGTGGTGAAACGCCATGATCGTTTATAATGGTTTTATTTACGCGTGTTCTGATGTTTGCGTTATGTTGTACGATTCCCTCTGATATATGATGGGTCGATAGGCATGTGGCTATTGGCTCGGGTTCATATGGCTGTACAGTTCTCGCGGGTTCTATTTCCGGTTTAGGTCTTTTGGGGACCAACAAAAAACCACGTGCTCTTAGAACGAATGCGCATCACGCTGGTGCCTGGCTGCAACTGCTTGACTCGCACTCATTGTAGTCAACGTTGTAGTGTTGGGAACCGGCCGGCGGCGCCGTTTGTGCGTGAAGAATCGAGTGGGTGTGAAACTATTTTTTGTTTGCTTTGGTCCAGGCATGGCTAACTATAAAATCATAATATAATTAAAGATAAGACATTTATCTCTCCATAATGCATGTGGTCCGTTCGATGAGACTGTTGGAAGCGTTGTATTTTGAGCCAAATCATCGATGTTTACAGTTCTACGACAAACGGAGCACCATTGTCGTCACCTGCCATGAGTCCATATAAGGAGCGTTGTTACGTAACCAAAGATACCGCGCGCAGACACGCGCGTCATGATGATTATTACGTCATACGACATGGAAAACCCCGCGCAGCACGTTAGATCGCCTGACACTGATAGTCAGTCATGAGACAACCGCATTCTGGTTTATCAACTGCCTAACCGCTCATACATTACATAAATCTACTCGGATGATTATAATTCGGATATGCACAGAACTTCAGTGGTTAGTTCTGCTTCCAAGGACAGCTTTAGCCGATCTTGTGTGTGAGGCGAGGGAAGGCAAACAACCGGAAGGTAGGCAACACGTACAGGCCGTTGATGCTAGGCATTGACGTAGAGCATAGGTATCCCTGTCTCGTGGGGTCTCGAAAAGATATAGGGCTGTACAGTCACTTCGGGATTTTATCGAGTAGATTTATGTAATGTATGAGCGGTTAGGCAGTTGATAAACCAGAATGCGCTTGTCTCATTAGGGACTATCAGGGTCAGGCGATCTGATGTGCTGCGCGGGGTTTTCCATGTCGTATGACGTAATAATCATCATGACGCGCGTGTCTGCGGGCGGTATCTATGGTTACGTAACAACGCTCCTTATATGGACTGAGCAGGTGAGGACAATGGTGCTCCGTTTGTCGTAGAACTATAAACATCGATGATTTGGCTCAAAATACAACGCTTCCAACGGTCTCATCGAACGGACCACATGCATTATGGAGAGATAAATGTCTTGTCTTTAACTATATTATGATTTTATAGTTAACAATGCCTGGACCAAAGCAAACAAAAAATAGTTTCACACCCACTCGATTCTTTAGGCACAAACCGCGCAGCTGGCCGGTTCCCAACACTAAAACGTTGACTACAATGAGTGAGAGTCACGCAGTTGCAGCAAGGCACCAGCGTGATGCGCACTCGTTCTAAGAGCACGTGTTTTTTTGTTGGTCCCCAAACGACCTAAACCGGAAATAGAACCCGCGAGAACTGTACAGCCCTATTGGTTCGAATGCCAGATGGCTCGGACAGGATATGGGAGATTTGTGCTGAGATAAACCCACCACACACGAGAAGCCATGTCACATGCATATTCATATTATTCTCGCATAAACCGTAGTCAAAATTTCACCCTAAGAGGTGACAATCAAACTTGAAACTGCCCAGGGGAAGAGTGCGGGATGGGTTTATCCCAGACTGACCTGGTCTTATCGCAGGCCACAGCCAAGTGAGTGCGAGAATCCCCGTGGCCTAGGGTTTTCTGCTGGGCCATGCAGCCCGTGCAGAATAAGGATTTCACGTTTTTTCGTCGAAAAGAGTAGGGGGTTACTCTCTTCCCTGATTCTTTCCATTGTCGCGATATGACCTGCAGAGGGTCCTACTATCAACCGGAAGTCGTATCCAGGAGGAACCGTTGCTCAAGAATTTAAATAAGAAAAGAAAAAGAAGAGACAGTCAACGCGTTGGCAGTTACATTTTCCCCACTATCGGTTACTCTGTTCATCTGTAAAATGTGGTTATCACCGCCTGAAATAATTTAGTGAACGTCATATACCTGAAGTCCAAAACCGTGATGTAAAATGTGTTTATCACCGCCTGAAATGATTTGCAAAGAATATGAAGTTATTTTTGGAGACATGGCTCCTATGTAATCTACCTTAACCCTTCTCATTGTGGTGATATGTCCTTCAAGTGTTACAGCGTTCCACATACATAAAGCGACCAATTAAACTCTATCAATTAAAGTCTCTATTTATTACAGGCTGTCGTGCTGTATGATCAATTAAAGTCTCCATCTATTACATGTTGTCATGCTTTATGTTCAATGAAAGTCTCCATCTATTACATGTTGTCCTGCTTTATGTTCAATTAAAGTCTCCATCTATTGCAAGCTGTCATGCTGTATGTT
Organism: Arenicola marina; assembly: GCA_964019135.1. NCBI lineage: Eukaryota > Metazoa > Annelida > Polychaeta > Arenicolidae > Arenicola > Arenicola marina. The sequence continues at coordinate 3,771,785 of OZ025256.1, forward strand.
CAATTAAAGTCTCCATCTATTACAACCTGTCATGCTTTATATTCAGTTAAAGTCTCCATCTATTACAACCTGTCATGCTTTATATTCAGTTAAAATCACCATCTATTACATGTCATGTTTATATTCAATTAAAGTCTCCATCTCCATCTACATGTTGCCATGCTTTATGTTCCAGACGAGGAAGAAGCCTTCATGGTGGCCGCGGACTTCACCCTGTACAGTAACCCTCTGACCAAGGCACTCCATCGTACAATACCCAAGCCGGCTAAACCCGCCGCGCCGAAGGTCAAAGCGGACGGAGACAACAAAGAGTCAACAATGGTTAAGCGAAACTCGGACGCCCAAGTCGACAAAGTGGTGATGGAGGAGGCGAAGAGCGGGGACATCATCGCTTCGGACATGACCATGTACGACAGTCCTCTGTCCGGTCTCGAGCGCGAGGAACACGACCGCAAGGAGGCCGTCAAGTCAGCCGCCATTGCTGCGGACGCTACCACTGTGACGTCATTAGAGAAGGCGCCGGGGACCACGGATGGAGGTGGCGACGCGGCGACGAACAAACCGAAAATTAACGAGCCGACTGCTCAAGAAGCGAAAGCGGAAATTGTCGCCGACGGAAAGTCCAGCATAAAGAGCAGTCGTTCCTTCGGCTCAACCAATCACGGCGCGGCTGGCAAGATAGGCGATAATGAGACAAATTTAGCCAACGGTCATCATGGCGACGCTAGTCGGGCTAGACGGGAGAAGAGAAAGGTAGAACGTGGGACTACTTTTCCCGGTCCAGGCCAGAGCGCCGAGTAGGGCTTCTTCACCTTACTAAACTAAACACCGAAAAAAATGTAACCACACATCTATAACCGAACCGATTTCGTAACTTATATCGTCGATAATACCATTAAAATTAGATCAGCCGCTTGACATGTTCCGGGAAGTTAGCAAATTTGAGCATAGATACACCACATGTAACTTACTTCGTCTTTCTTGTTCACTATACTTTTTTAGCGCACGTTTTAATTAATCAAATATTGGTCAGTGATGTTGTGACTCGAGGATTAAAGGTTCGATTGTCAATGAATTGGAAGGCGCACGTTATGGAAGTAATTGAAGCGTGGCGCTGATGCATGAATAGTGGCAACCAGCATTACAGAAGTGAGGTACTGCCACTCCATCAGTAGATGGCAGTGCCAGTTGATATACAAGCCATATCGCGTTCATAGAAGGAAACCATTTACAGTTTGTGAACAGCTTTCAGAAGTATAAATACGGCCGTGACCTACTGTTTGTATTTAGCCTAACGCACTGTGATATCGTTCCGGTTTACCCATGAGAATATCACCATTTCTTTGAATACACATTTATTACATCGAAGCCTCCTGTTATCCATCATCAATCACAAGTAGTAATGTCGCTAAATTAACCCTAAAATACTGTGTACAAAAAGCTAAAACAGTGTACAAACTCCCAAAACGCAGAATGCAAAACCCTAAGATACAGTGTTTACAGTGTCCAGGGTTACCATATCACACGCCCCCCCCCCTCCCCCTTCTTTCACAGAAACGAAGGGATAAATGGAAATACAGTTTTAAAGTCTTCGTTGATCCAATCCTAACGGTTCAGCCTAATTAATTAGTAAGCGCATTTTAATCGAATAGAAACCCTATATATATAGCAGTGACGGATCCAGGGGGCGGGGGCTCTGACTTCTCCCCCCCCCCCCCCCCCACCCCACCAATTTTGAGCGAGGATGTTTTATTTCAATTCAGAAGGAAAATAATCTTAGGTGTGCCCACCCCCCCTCCTTAATCAGATTCACCACCATAACAAGATCGTACGATTTGCGGAGCATTCACCATATTCACCACGATGGTTCGAGCCCTGCTGTGGCCATGTCTGTGTGGTCGCAGGATACAGATCCCAGGTCCTTCTTCGCAAAGGGTAGGGGGTTACCCGCGGGGACATGGCTCTACCCTCCCTCCCTTCTCCCATTGACGCGATATGACCAAAAGTGGTTACAGCGCCCTGAATATACAACCAACCAACCATATCTACCGAAGTGGCTCCTCCCCTTCCCGGACATATTCTGGATCAGCCCGTGTATAGTACCCGGTTAGTAAACATACGTTTTTTGCTGGACTAGGTTGAAGGTAACTTTTTTTCTTATGTATTTAGTCAGTAATCAGGTGGAAATTGCCGCACGAACACTAAATCTGTCCCTCGCTGCAATGACTGCTAACGCACATAAAGAGACAGCGTACTCACAAACGTTTTCCATAACGACCCGGAAAGTAAATTTGAAGAACAAATGGATAACACGCAATGTGTAAAATAGATTTTATTTTTTTCCGGAATGAAATGATGGAGATTTACACATTCAAACGCAGCCAGAGCCCGGATGTGAACTAACACCGGAACCAGTATCCTACGGCAAACTAACAACCACAAGCACGAGCTTCACATTAACTAATGCACCAGTCGCGCAGGGCACTGGACAAGCCAAGTCAGCCAACCGAACAATGATGACCTATGGACAGAAACCGTTTGGCCTTAGAGACATATTTGGCCTTCGCACGTTTTTGGCTTATAATTTAATTGTTTCTAACACTAATTCAATGTGACCTGTTACAACTTTGATTTGCCGTATAACATGAGAACAATTATCGGGTATCTAATATGATGGCTTCCCAAGGTCAAGGGGTCAGGATGAGATTCATGGGTCAACGGTTATTTAGAATAAGGTCACTTAGATACAGGTCAGGTGATTGTTGCATAAAGGAAGATCATGTAGACACAAGTCACGTGTCACACGGACATAGGGTACGAACAGTTGTCACGTGGACAGGTCACGTGGACAGGTCACGTGGGGACACGTAGACAAAGGTCACAACCCGTTGACCCACTGTTTATGCGGCACGACCCTTGACGACAGCAGGCCCCTTAGCAACGATCTACCCGTAAATTCAGCCATATGGTCACTTGTCTGGAATATTCTTAAACGAACGCATACCATATAAGTTACATCCTCGTAATATTTCCGTCCCTGCCCATGTCGAAGTAATTTTTTATGGGTTCACAATATTGATATCCAGAGGGCTTATTTATGCACATTCCGACTGCCACCCATAGATGTAACCTTCAGGATATTGCCTTAGTGGCCACCCATAGATGTAACCTCCATGATATTGAGTTAATGGCCTCCCATAGATGTAACCTTCAGGATATTGAGTTAATGGCCTCCCATAGATGTAACCTCCATGATATTGCCTTAATCGGCTCCCATAAATGTAACCTTCAGGATATTGCCTTAATGGCCACCCATAAATGTAACCTTCAGGATATTGCCTTAGTGGCCACCCATAGATGTAACCTCCACGATATTGAGTTAATGGCCTCCCATAAATGTAACCTTCAGGATATTGCCTTAGTGGCCACCCATAGATGTAACCTCCATGATATTGAGTTAATGGCCTCCCATAGATGTAACCTTCAGGATATTGCCTGAACGGCCGTCCATAGATGTAACCTCCATGATATTGCCTTAATCGGCTCCCATAAATGTAACCTTCAGGATATTGCCTTAGTGGCCACCCATAGATGTAACCTCCACGATATTGCCTTAATGGGCTCCCATAGATGTAACCTCCATGATATTGAGTTAATAGCCTCCCATAGATGTAACCTTCAGGATATTGCCTGAACGGCCGTCCATAGATGTAACCTCCATGATATTGCCTTAATGGCCACCCATAGATGTAACCTTTATGATATTGCCTGAACGGTCGTCCATAGATGTAATCTCCAGGATATTGCCTGAACGGCCGTCCATAGATGTAACCTCCATGATATAGCCTTAATGGCTTCCCATAGATGCCGGCGTGAGATGGCGACACAAGATAGAACAGCACCACTCACACACACATCAAGGTGAAGGTCACAGTACCAGACAGACAACAGCAGCGGTTCACTAAGTACATAGAGAGTGCTCCAGCAGCAACCAACAATCAAACAACTACACACATTCATTCTTAACCTAGACGCCAAACATGTTCCTACATGTTACTTACAAATGAAGTTAAATCTATATTAACCGTTCTCAGCACGCAGATATCATAACGCACCCATTGACGTCTTATGACAAGTAGCTTATCTGAGAGCGTGAGTCACAATTTGAGTCCTTAACGAGTCATTAATGAGTCGTAACTGAATCGGTAAGAAACGAGAGAAGTGAGCTCTTTTTGCTGCAATAGACGGTCCCGTTGAAGCGACTATTAACGCACAGTTCTAACGGTTTCTCATGGCTAAATGAGACAAGAAAGTAAAGTGTTAGGCGTAAGAATCACTGTTGATCATTAACATCTCCGGTAACATATCGGAGTATTACTTGAGAAGATACTGGGGGCAATATAACCTGTGAAGGTCATATTACGTCAACGTGGAGGATCAAGGTCAGAGTGGACCCATCTACTCTTAACCTTTATCCCGCAGTCGTACGGTGGGGCGCGAACCTCCACACGCTGGCCTGGCCTGGAAGAAAGAGCACTCGACAAAGCCGACCGCGCTAACCACCAGACCATACGGGTGCCCCCCCGCACAAACGAAGGTAACAGTTCTCCCCCAGACAAAACAACAGATGAAAGATCAGCTGCACAGAATAAACCCGCAATCAATACATTCTTCATATACACCATGTAATCTCAATCACAACTCATACAAACTCTGCACGACCAACTGACGGGCACGCAGACCTAATTCACACACGTGCCTCAGACATGAAATCTCAAAGATCCTGCATGTATGTAAGTGGTTACACTAGTTTCACTAAATGAAAGATGAGGCGGGCTAGTGTTTGCTAATCGAGTGATCACATCACAACTCGATTTTCTTGTCCAAGTCCTCGAGATCGTCGAGTTCTACATCACTGAGGTCAATCTCCTCTTCTTCCGGCAACTACAATGGCAAAGGAAAGTCGGCATTAAAACCCATACCTGTCCGAAACTGACATATTTATCCTGGTGAAATTAACATATTATGTTCAGATTAAAAACATTCACAGAAAAATTAAAATAATAATAACTTTGATCTATATACTTGTATATGTATTCATATGTGTACTTTTTTTTAGTATTTATATTTATTGTGAACGTAGTGGCACATGAGACAGAACCAATCTGGCTTTGGAATAGTGAAATTAAGAGGTTTGTTTACATGAATCAAAGAAGATGTGAAAATCATGACGTCGGTGAACTAGCCAGGACTTTCACATCTGTATGCACTTTTTGAAATGGAAAAACGCTCTGGCACAGACTAAACCAGCTGGGTTTTGGAATGGTCAATGTGTATATGGCTCCGTTCTATAAGAGCACGCTACTCACTGAGCTATAGACCAGTAGCGGATACAGATGGGGGTGTAAGGGAGACGGAAATGGGTAAAGGCTGTAGCACTCACCTCGCCGTCTTTGCCGTCCCAGGGCTCTGAGGCCAACACCTTGGGTAACTCGGCGTTCTTGATGGGTGCAGTGGATCCCCGTCCCACTGCCAGCTCCCTGGTACACAAACAAACAAGCATACCGTCAACAACACAAATAAACAAATCCATCACATACACGATATATCAGGAAAATATCTTATTTTTTCTTAAAAAAACAACAATACGCCCGAAGCCCTGGTGTTGACAACGATAACAACAAACAACTTGGTGAGTGGACAGACGGAATCTACATGTCAGCGCTGGTTTGACGCTCATGAGAGGCGCCTCAAACAAACGCTGCTAGGCGATTTAAAACCACAGGCCTATAACTGGCTAATAATAGCGCGCAACACTTTTGTCTATTTGGACGATCTAGCGATCCGTTAATGTTAAAGGGGAGCAGAAACGCTGGGACATAATGGGTCATAATAAATGAACATAAACCAGCAACGTCAAGTCTGTTCTTAATAAAACTGCCTTCTAGGCGTACTGGTAGCATGACAGAATTTAAAATTCCCCCGCACGAGTACGGGCGCAGCCATTGGTGCTTCAGTTGTGGGTCACCCGGATGCATGACGTCACGGGAATGAGTAAACAAATCCTGGATCATGTAAACATGGCGGAATCACGAAAAAGCCAGGCCGTCCGAAAGAAAAATCAAACACATCGTGTACGGGATCGTTCTATGTGCTGTGTAGGTAGGTGAGGAGCTGGCGTGACTAACGTGCTGTTTACATACAATGGCAGGGGGTTGGCGGGTAATGGGCTGGGGGTGGGAAGGGTGTGGGAGGGTTACTGACCTGAGGAACTCGCCGATGCCGCTCTCGCTGAAGGATCCCCGCAGCCAGCTATACTTCATCTTCCTCGTGTTGGCGGCAGCCATGGCCTGCAACGATCCACGGTTACATTATGATCAACTGCTCGTATAGCAACTGTCCACGCGTACAAAGTCAAAAGTGCTGCCATCTAGCGAATGGAGATAGATTCGCTGTAACGGGTCCATTGCCCAAGGTCTACAAATTAAAGCAGTGCTGCTATCTAGCGAAGGGAATGGATGTCGATCCGTTGTAACGGGTCCATTGTCTATGGTGAACAAATTATGCAGTGCTGCCATCTAGTGAATGGAAAATAATTCCTTGCGATGAGTCCATTGTCTATCGTATGCAAACTGCGCAGTGCTGCCATCTAGTGAATGGAGAACGATTCGATGTAACGGGTATATCGTCTAACGTGTGCAAATTAGGCGGTACTGCCCCCTAGCGGAATGAAAATAACTCTTTATAAGGGATCCTTTGTCTAAGGTGTACAAGTTAAAGCGGTGCTGCCATCTAGCGAATGGAGATAGATTCGCTGTAACGGGTCCATTGCCCAAGGTCTACAAATTAAAGCAGTGCTGCTATCTAGCGAAGGGAATGGATGTCGATCCGTTGTAACGGGTCCATTGTCTATGGTGAACAAATTATGCAGTGCTGCCATCTAGTGAATGGAAATTAATTCCTTGCGATGAGTCCATTGTCTATCGTATGCAAACTGCGCAGTGCTGCCATCTAGTGAATGGAGAACGATTCGATGTAACGGGTATATCGTCTAACGTGTGCAAATTAGGCGGTACTGCCCCCTAGCGGAATGAAAATAACTCTTTATAAGGGATCCTTTGTCTAAGGTGTACAAGTTAAAGCGGTGCTGCCCTCTAGCGAATCGTGAATGATGTACATAACGGGCTCATGCGATGTTTAACGTGTATATGCTTTGACCTCGGACAGCACACTTCCTTGGCTGCGATGTGTCGCCAATGAATTTGATGCGACATTGCAAATGTAATCGTAATCATGAATACTTAAAATTCCCAAGTAATCATAATCGTTTACTCATTTACAATGTAATCACTCCATGACCTAAGGTCATGTCGCGACAATGGGAAGGGTCAAGAAAAAGAGGAACCATGTCTCTGGGAGCAACCCCCAACTCGTTGCGAAGGAAAACATTGGATCTTTATTCTATCACAGATTCGAACCATGAACCGAGTGCTTAGGCTGGCCTAGCAAAGCACACACGACAATAGCTGAATGTGTGGCTGGTGTAGTGTGGCTGGTGTAGTGTGGTTGGTGTAGTGTGGTTGGTGTAGTGTGGCTGGTGTAGTGTGGCTGATGTAGTGTGGCTGGTGTAGTGTGGCTGGTGTAGTGTGGTTGGTGTAGTGTGGTTGGTGTAGTGTGGTTGGTGTAGTGTGGCTGGTGTAGTGTGGCTGGTGTAGCGTGGCTAGTGTAGTGTGGCTGGTGTAGTGTGGCTGGTGTAGTGTGGCTGGTGTAGTGTGGCTGGTGTAGTGTGACTGGTATAGGGCGTTCTGTACTCACGGGGTAACCGAATCCACCGACGCCAAGAGCCTCCTCCACATCGGGCTGAGCACCAGCCTCCGCCCACACCCATCTGCAACCAATCACATTCAGTTTAACATTGATGTAACATACATACACAACCAATCAGATTCAGTGTAACATTGATACAACACCCATCTGCAACCAATCACATTCAGTTTAACATGAATACCATACCTATCTACAACCAATCAAATTCAGTTTAACATGGATGGAAAACTCATCAGCGACCAATCAGATACAGTTTAATATTGATACAACACTCCCATGCAACCGGGCAGAACATAGCATTTCTATAAAAAATATCTTAACGTACAATATCTGCCAATACGGGGCAGCGTGTCATAGCGCGGTAGACACCTGAACCACCACACACTATGTACAGCCACCAACGCCGTCAGCATTACCGCGTGCTCATCTTCTTATACATAAGTTTTGTGACACAACAGTGAAAACAATATACCAATAGTTATTTTTGGGAAGAGAAGAACGGAAAAGAAAAAGGGAGTCACATATATAACACTAATAGGAGTTTTAAGGGATCCTATGCAAAATATAGGAAATCAAGAAAACATCAGAAAATATATAAGAAATTTAGAAAATATATAAGAAATATCTGAGATTTAGAAAACATATAGGAAAAAAACAGATATATAGAATATAGGAAAAAAACAGATATATAGAATATATCAAAAAATATAGGATTTATAGAATAAATACAGGAAATACAGATAGATTAAACGGAGTGCTGGGAAGCGCCGTATGATATACATACCCCCACATCCTCTTCTTGTACTTGTCGGCCAGCATGGTGAGTGTCTCGAGGTAGGAGGTGCGGCAGTCGGCCTGGCAGTCGAGGATGTGGGGCAGGAAGGCGATGACACACAGCTGGTGGTCCTCGCAGGCCTTCTGCAGCACCGTCTGCTCCGTCAGCTGTACCAAAACAAGGTCAGGTCAGCGACATGGGTCATAAGGTCAGGTCACGGATATGGTTTATAAGGTCAGGTCACGGACACGGTTTAGAAGTTCAGGTCACGGACATGGTTTATAAGGTCAGGTCATGGACATGGTTTATAAGGTCAGGTCAGCGACATGGTTTAGAAGGTCAGGTCAGCGACATGGGTTACAAGGTCATGTCAGCGACATGGGTTATAAAGTCAGGTCATGGACTTGGTTTAAAAGGTCAGGTCATGGACTTGGTTTGAAAGACAGGTCATGGACATTGTTTAATACGGTCAGGTCATGGACATGGTTTATAAGGTCAGGTCATGGACATGCATTATAAGGTCAGGTCACGTAGAATGGGGTGTGTCAGATCACGGGTAATGAGATGTTTACTACCGTGGGGCCAAGGAGGTCAAGGACGCTGGGATTTGAATACGGTTAGGTCACACACACTGACAACGTGAATTATTAACCAGGCTGATACAAGAGGTCTTACTTGGCCGTTATGATATGAATATATCGCACATGTATATACTCTATGCCGCTACACTGGGTGGTTGTGTTGTGTCCACACCGTTACGACGGGTGGAAGTGTGGTTCCCACACCTTTATGACGGGTGGAAATGTGCTTTCCACACCGTTATGACGGGTGACTGTTTTTTGCCCACACCGTTACGACGGATGACTGTTTTGCCCACACCGTTACGACGGATGGCTGTGTTTTGCCCACACCGTTACGCCGGATGGCTGCGTGTCGCCGTGTTTTACCTGTAGAACCTCCGGGGGCGGGATGTTGGCGGCCAGCTTGTCGAGTGCCCAGGCCACGATGTCGTCGGCGGTGCGTCCCCCGTCAAACTCCAACACCTCGCCGTCCTTCTTGCCGGCCGGGAACATCTTGATGGTGGGGTAACCGCGCACCTGCACCACGACAAGAGACACAAAATATACAACATGCACGGTCATTTAAAAGTTGCATATCGAACTCTTTCCCGCCAAAACTAAGCCCAGACGAAATTTATATCAAAATTTAAAGAAATTTCGATTGTTTCATTCTATAATTTCAGAAAGCCGATAAACGTCGCCGTTTCGGCTGTGATATGGCAAACGTGTCTATCCCGGGACACCACAGAACACCACAGTAAATTGATATCACAGGCAAGGCGAAGAGAATATTTGGCAGTCTGGCACGGGTGGAGTATAGACAAAAGAAATGTTGAATGATTCAAGGACTGATTTTTATTTTTATTTTGACCTCTTTAGTTTTGGCGGGAAAGAGCTCGATATATGTAACTTTAAACTTGATATAGAAACATAATTGCTCTATGGGCAGCTGTATGGGCCACTAAACCACCAGGGACTATAGCGTGGGGTTGGATAAACTTGGCCCAGATGTATGTGCCAGAGATTGTACGCACGACCTGTTGATATGAGGCTCAGCCCGCTTCCCAACTGAGCTAGGGAGGATCAGCCCCTCACGAAACGTTGGCAGAGAAAGTGGACATTATAAATAAAATTAATTTGGTGTTTTGAGCCGCTTTGGCGCTCGCAGAGGTCCCCATCAGCGATTCTGATAGGTACGCGTCCTGCGTCATTTGTCGCACAAAAATGACGCATTTCAATAAGCTGTGAGGGGACATGGGGACGCATTGTAAATATATATAAACAGCTGCGTTATAAGAGGGGTTTCTGTCCAGAATCGGAGCCTTACACCATACAGGAACGGATTGGTCATGGTGACCCACGGTCAGCTGCTGGTAAGGCAGGTTAGAATTTGCAGGTAACTAGGTCTAGGTGCTAAATATCAGGAACTATTGTACCGGTATATCTAATCATTTAAGCGGTTTCCTTCAAATAAAATAGTACACAGACACGCAATATGTCATTTAAATGAATATCCCATTATTTTGTCGGATGTCCCATCATGTTAAAGAGCCCTGGGCCATTGGGACCCACCCACTGGCGTACCTGATCAGAATCACTGCCCCATTTGAGGCATTATAGAACTGGGTAAGATAGAGCCACATGGTGTAACATCGAGACACTCACCCCATATCTGCTGGCCATCACTGTGTGCACGGTGGCATCTAGAGCACCGAGCTTGACCTTGCCCTTGAGTTCGGTGGCGGCCTGCGCCCAGTGAGGCGCCAAACTCTTGCAGTGTCCACACCAGGGGGCAAAGAACTCGACCAGAACCATCTCCTCGCTGTCCAGCACCTCGGACTCGAAGTTACCGTCAGTCAGCTCCACCACGTCCTTGGTGTTGCCACCCTGAAGAGAAGCCAAAGAAATGTTTTAAAGGCATATACCAGGGCGATATTTATGCCCAACCGATAATGTTTTCCTCGTTATTCAGATATGCGGACTGTACATTGGTCTAGTCTTTTGGGATTCGCCCACTTCTGATAAAGATACAAATTTATGACGTAAACGTCTCAGACCTGAAGCATACTGCAATGGCATTTAGCAATGTCTGTCTACACTTTAGAGCACAGATTGGTACAGACACAATAATGCTCAATTATTGTTCATAACCATGTATGATGCTGTAGAATGTGCATATTTTTTTCAGGTCTCAAGTATTTTATTCCGTACTTTGACTGGCCTCACAAATTACCAAGAACTTTCGTGCGTGCATTTAATGTACATATATTATAAATGACGGGCCTAATAGCTTTGGAAACGGCTATAAATCACAACCATACCACATTCCTTTCCCCAGTGTCAAGTTCTTACCTGGCCTCCACTGCCCCCTCCACCTCCGCCGGACTTCTTGCCGCCGCTGCTGCCTCCCTTGCCGGAGAGTCTGCCGTTGACCAGCGTGCGCAGCTCGCTCATGGCAGAGTCCACAATGGCCTGAGCCTGGCGACCACCTGACGGGTACGACAAGTCACAAGTCTAAGTCACTTCCCTCACATAACAAAACGGGGGTTCAACAATGTCTTGCATTTCAACTTGCTCAGTGAACAAGCTTATCCCAATTTCACCTGCTCATATTAAAATCCACACATATTACTGTGACAAAATTAAGTCAACTTGACAAGTTTCTTGAAAAAATGTTCATCCATGGATGAAGTGCTTGGTCTTAAGTTACAAAATTGACGAAAGGAACCATCGTTGTACGTGATGCAAGGTTCCCTGGTCAGACAACTTCTTGGCTTAATACAGTGGTCTGTGTTGAATCAGGATGCTCTGGGAGTCCTGCATAACCATCTATTGTCCCACAGAGGCGGAATTGCTGACATTTACTCAGATTACTAAAGCTTTTATTATACATAATAACATGCAATACTAATAACAATTGCTCTGTTAGATAAATGCATATTTAATATTTGGTACCTAAGGCCTACATTTCATCCCTATAACTTACCATTAAAGTCTGTTGGCTTGTTCTTGTTGGCACCAAAGATTTTGATGGTTGGGAAGCCCTGGACACCATACTGGCCTCCCAGAGACTGGTGCTCATTGGCATCCACAGCTCCAATATTCACCACACCCTGGCAGAACACAATGGATATGGATTATTAGCAACCACACAACATTTTTGAACCACTGTGTATGCATAGTATATAATCCCTGTAACTCTGTCTCCATATCCACTTAAACAGAAAATCACTTTAATACACAGCATAATCAGCCACATTATAATGAGTTTGGCATTATATATCTAAATATCCACATACCATATATTGATACCTATGTATTTGACAATAAGATATATGATTTCATTGAATGAATGCTTTTGATATACATATACATTAGGACTTAATACATTTTGTTTAACAAAGTACTGGTAAATACAATTAATAAAAATATTTATCAAAGTAAATATCATTATATAGCATCCTTTATTTTGGGTTGTAAAGCAATTCTCCTTATCACATGCTTTACTTAGATTATATGGAAACTTCTATTTGCATAAGCATTTTTTGGATAGGCAGGACATACCTTTAGAGCTGAAGCAGCCTTCTTCCACTCTGGTGCCAGAGATTTACAATGGCCACACCAGGGAGCATAGAACTCAACCAGCCACAACTCATTACTGTTGATGACGCGACTGTTGAAATTGGCCGGTGTAAGTTCTACGACATCATCTGATGAGCTATACAGGGCTGTCACAGACACTGTCAATAATGACAGTATAATTCCTGAAAGAGAATCACAATTATATGGAACAAGTTTGTTCTTTTCAAATAAAACTACTGGCTCGATAATTAATTATGGATATTTACAGATATTGATCATTGTCTTTAACTCTTATACATATATGATATGTTTTAAAAGAAACTATGGTACATTTTGCCTGGTTTTCAGGCTACCTGTGCCACAGCACTGCCACTAAGCCCAGGGCCTGTTCTCTGTCACCAACTTGACAAATCATGCTATAATCCCTTTCCTAGTCTAGCTACCCTCACGGTCCTGCCCTGAAATAACATCTATCTGCTCCCATTCTCCTGGTCAGGCCCAATAACAAATTATTGTGTGTGCACAAAGTGGTCTCCTGACCAGCATGGGGCTGGGAGTAGATAATGTTGCTATTTCCAAAATATGGTTAATAATTTAGTAAATTTGGTTCAATAGTGAGTTTAGAGTGACTAGCACTGTAGCTATCGACCCTGATGCTGAGTTCAGCCTTTGTGGAGTTTTCATATCTTCATAATGTAAATGTATATAAGCTTATTTGCTATAATACTTAGTATTCATTTATAGCGATCAGGTAGGTTATACTAATTGTCTATGTAGCTTTGTATTACCACTATTCTACTTATTACACCCAGCGATTTCCTTTTCCTAGTTATCTTTTCGCTAAAAAAATCTCTTTTCGCTATTTAGGCCTATACCGACTACAACTGTATACCTATTAAAAGGTTTTTAACTGGCATATAGCATGTACCAGACTAAGTGCTGATCTCTCCAACATTAAAATAATGTTATTCTAATGCTGGAGAGATCACAGCTATAGTGGTAGTAGATTTGGTGTATGCCCACTTTGACCGTGGTCCATTTTGACTGCTGGCTGATTTGACTGTGGAAGTGTGAAGTGGAATGGGGTATAGGCCTCATATGTGGCTGGGGAATGGGACTCTGTTTCCCTACTTGATCCAGGCAGGCAGCCAGCTCATCGGACCCTGGTATGCCCAACCCTGTATTCCTGCTGCTGAAGCTGATGTAGCTCAGTTGATGTAGCTGACGCCACTGTCATGTTTCACGTGATTAATGATAACAACCAGCTATTTCAATCCCTCTTCACCTGGGCATGACTCTGCCCCTTTAAACATTAAAGTTACTATTTCAACAAATTTTGCGGCGAGGGTGTTCCGTCAGATCACGTGAGGCTGTTGGAATAGCTGTAAACACTGTATAACACTCTGCCTCAAGGAGGCGCTGCCAGTCGCGAATCCTGGCCAATAACGTCTAGTATATATATGGTTGGTACCAGTGACTTCCGGAAAGTTAGTCGTTGGTGCTCGCCCTGGCGGAGATTAGTTCATGCGTGTTACGTCACCAGCACATTAACGTCACTGTACACACGTTTTTTCTCCGCCAGATTTGGATCACAATTAATGTTTACTTTTTGTTGTAATAGTAACTTTAAGCACCAAACTTCCTATACCATATAGATCTAGGCCTACCACCAAACTTTACCCTGCAACCCCACTGGCGGTCAAAATGGGCGTAAACTGTAAACTCTACTAAAAACTCTAAGCCAGTACTGGACAAAATTGAACACTGATATGGTTAGGAGTTATTTGTCTGTCTATCTTGGCTTAACCACACTCCATGTTAAAGTTAAAAAAATGCCACCCCTGTGTCACGGCTTCTTGGCCTTGGCTTAGGCTTGACTGGCCCTGCCCCCTCACTCAGCCTCGGTCACCAACTAACAACTTGCGAAATCATGCCGTGAGTTAGGCCTACTTCATCACCCAGTATAAGGAAAATTACCACAAAACACCTGACGCAATGCTCATATTTACCTGCACACGTCTTCATTCTGAAAGGCGTATCTAAGGTTGTTTCCTCGCGCTACACAAAGAAAATGGACTTGATCTTCTTCCCTCGGTTGTGAGTTGTGAGACACTTCTCAGTCGCTGACACTTTACTTCTGCAACCAACACGTTGTCTGTATGTGGCTCGCTCTGATTGGACGAGACGGATCGCGCATGCGCGATGGTGCCACCGGCTTGTTAGTGTGTGCGACGTGAAGTCAATTTTCCTGACTGATACTTAATCAATATAGACAACTGCTATATCTTTCTTTAATGGACTCTCATTGGCTTGATGCATCATTTTAAGGCTTCAAGCATAAATTCGACGCTACATATCTTACTATGTAAGACATTTTTCACGCCTTATGCAGAGATCTTTGTAAAAATTCCATATTATCGCCCATGTTGTTTACAAACAAGTGGCTAAGCCTAAATCATAAATGCCGAGCACCTGAAATCAAATGGCAAACAACAACCTATTTCCATAGATGTAACGCACCCGATATATGGGTCTGGTCGTGAAACTAGTATTGTTGGCGATAGCCACAACGGCTTGCTCGTAGGACTACAACCACTCCTACAATTTAGTAGAAATCCAATTCACAGGCATCAAAAACATCAATTAGGCCTCCAAGGGGACTTCTCGTTGGTCCCATCTTCTTCAGCAGATGCTGATGCGTTGACGCTGACCCCCTCTCCTCTTGCCAGCAACTGCATTGTATTGATATATAAGCATAAAAAGAATAAAAAATGAATCTTTGTTATAAACTGATGTCTGCGATGGTTTTTTAAGTCGATTAATGAATAAGAACCAGCCACCTTGATCCTCTTCCTCTTGGGCATGCATCCACCCCTTCAAATGTAGCCTATTAAACCCTCCATACCATACCCCCACCACCAATACAAACCCTGCCCCCTCCAGCATTCTGCTCCCTACCCCTTACCCCACCTGTATGTCAAAGATTTAGGGGTCAAAAGTGGGGGTAAACCGTCTTAGTAAGGGTCCCATGTAACAGAATAGGTAGACAGTGCAAGTCCTATCATTCGGTTTAATAAACAAATTAAGTTCAATGTCATGATTCATTACCATTGATAAGTATACTGATCCCTGCTTCATACAACTGTCAACTTCTGTTCTGCCAGCCAGAATAATTGAGGGTGTCTACTTATTAGACGTATGCAGCATTTAAAGTTGCATGTCGAGCTCTTTCCCGCCAAAACTAATGAGGTCAAAATACACATAAGAATCAGTCCTTGAATCATTTAAGACTTCTTTTATCTATACTCCACCCATACCAGACTGCCAAATAGTGTCTCTTAGCCTTGTCCGTGATATCAATTTACCGCAAGTTTTAATTTTAGTGGTAAACGTCATCAGTTTGTGTGCTTCGCGATGCTTTGGTATAAGTAGCAGTGCCGCGACCGAGTTCTGTGGTGTCCCGGGATAGACACGTTTGCCACACCACAGCCGAAACGCCGATGTTTATCAGGTTTCTAAATTTATAGAATGAAACAATCAAGTTTTCTGCAAATTTTGATATAAATTTTGCCTAGGCTTAGTTTTGGCGGGAAACAACTCCACATGCAACTTTAAGGTTAGGAATACATTTAGAATTGGGTTTTAGTCATATTGGTAGCATTAGGTTTTAGTCATATAGATATAATTAAGTTTTAGTCATATAGGTAGAATTAGTTTTTAGTCATAGATAGAACAAAATTGTAGTCCTACAGCTAGAATTAGTATTGATTAGGTTTAGGAATTAGTTTAATGTAGATTTAGGCATAGGAGTGTTTAATGCTTTATAGATACAGGGATGGGTTAGAACTCCTAAATTTGTACAGCTGTGATATCTCGGCCCAGGGCCGGTGGATAAAAGACACCAAGCGCCTCGGGCCAAATGGGAATTTCCCTTTGGCCTAACGTGTAAGGTGTTCGCTCGGGATGCGAAGGGTCGCCGATTCGAAACCTGCCTAGAACTTTCTAGGGTAGAACCGGCGTCCATTCGGGCCTGGGACCAGAAATACTACATTTGGTGCCGATGGAGATGAACCTGGGTTGTCGGAGCCACCCGGAGCCACATGATAAGGCCAGCGTCCGGGTTACGGCGTGGCGCATGGTGGCGGTTACTGCGAGGTCGCAGTCCATTGGGGAAAGGGTGGAGTGTGATATCTCGGCCCAGGCCCGGTGGATAAAAGACACCAAGCGCCTCGGGCCAAATGGGAATTTCCCTTTGGCCTAACGTGTAAGGTGTTCGCTCGGGATGCGAAGGGTCGCCGGTTCGAAACCCGCCGAGACTTTATAGGGTAGAACCGGCGTCCATTCGGGCCTGGGACCAGAAATACTACACAGCCCTTCTAGTTATAGTGCAAATGCCTTCGGCCTGACATATTTTTATAATAAAGGGATGGCCCCAGATAGGTTGTTTAGGCACAATTATCATAACATCAGGCTGTCCAGTGGTGTACTTCAGTGGGTCTCCATGCTTGCTTCCTACTTCTGTCCTATGTTTTCTCATAACTATGTGCTGGACAGTGTGTAACATGCTCAAATCGCTCCAACATACACAATTATAACATATCACTGCAGTTTGTTTATTTTCAAGCTAAATTGTGACATCACTGTTTGACTAAATATGATGTGGTCATTGCTAAATCTGACCTGCAACCTGAAATATATATTCTGATTAGTCTTAGATTAGGATTACAATTGAGGCTTCGTCTTCAAAAGTGACTACCGGTACCATGGGACAGACCACTTTTCTGAACTTGATTAACCGTTGCTGCCAGCCATCAATGAAAAAAAAAAGTTGCCCTCCCCCCCCCCCTCTATCAGGAGCTGAATGCACAACCCTACAATGAGAAGTCAGATGCTCTACCAAACTATTTGAGATTCATACAGAGTGGGGGTGTTTCAGTGTATCTGTGTCTGAACTCCTAATACAAAATTTGTATAGCCCTGCTTGTCAATTGTTTATCTTTTGTGGAAATGGTAACTTTAACAGTATATTATATATTTTCAGACAGCTTATGGTGGCCTTCATGAGGACTTCTCCACAAATATGAAATTGGTATGTTCTGAATGTAAAATAATGATAAATATTACTGCTTCTGTGGAGACAGAAATTATCACAATCTCAACAGAAACATTTTATATTCAACCAGGATTTATGCCAAATTATCCGCTGGAAGGAAGGCTTCTTATCTAGTTTATGTGCAGCTTTGGCATGAAAAATGTACTTGGGTAGTAAGAAAGCAGTTTGATATATTATTAGGCCACTGTTGTGTGCATTAGTAATGATGATGATGTTGACAATCAAAAAAGTCTCACGCATGTAAATAATTGATTATGTGGCATGAATAACTATTCTATTATGTGATCATAAATTCCCTAATGAAGTCTAGATCACTGGAAATCTCATGTAATGTCTGGCTTCGTTTTCAATGGATTACTCTTATAACGAATATCGATATGTAAACCACCACGGTATGGCAATGTTTTGATTTCAGTATTGCTTATCTAGTCACCCCAATCGGCCATGCCTGGTTTTAAAGTACAAGAGTGCTTCCGTCATGCTGGACTGTGGTCTGGATGTGTCCACCCTGCTTCACTTCCTACCATTACCACTGACACAAAGGTGAAGGTCCAGGACTTTATCCTACATGTCATCTGATAACAGCTGATTAGAATTGCTTACTCTGGGTCCTGATAACTACAATGCATTGCCAGCAATATTTCCAGCAAATAATGTACTGTGATCACCAACATGCCAAATATTTTTAGAAGTTAAAAGAAAATTTTGATTGCTGAAGTTTATGATACCTATAAGCGTCACTTTTTTTGATACCAAAGATGACATATTTTGTAGCGGTAAATAAATGTATATATTTTTAACTTGTGTGGATGTTATCATAAAATTATAGGCAAACAAAGATCATGTCATATTGTTGTATATATAATGTTGAACAGTAACAAACTCAAGTTCACACTCAAGTTCATTTTACGAGAGACAAGACCATATAATTTAACAATATCAAAATAGATAAAGTAACTTATATTTGGCTCTTGCTATTCTCAAAAGTATGAATTATGCAGTTGTACGAGGATTTATATGCCTGATATTAGTATCAAAATAACATTGGCAAATGGGGCGCAGATACATGGATGCTAGGTTACAGAAGCGAAATAAGAAGCTGCTTCTTGAATTTATTTTAGCTTGTTACCTTTTATTTTCTGACAGCGGTCCATTTACCAAGCTCACTGGGTGGTCCCCACGAGAGGTGCCGGCGTCTCTGAAGCTTGATGAGGTACTCAACCTTCCTCTATGTTGCCTTCACTACATCTTATACGTACTCCTGTGACGAAGGCAGGAAGTGAATAACTCCTGTAAACTTTGACTATCTAGTACATATGCACTGGAGCTGATGTATTCCGCTTCTAGGCATCCAGTGGAATTATGTGAAAAGTTAATCATTTTGGTTTTAATTATCGAAAAATCACGTATAACTATGCTATTTGTAGGAGCTGAAAGAATGCGGAGGAAAAATCTTTGTCGATAGTGAGCCGGAACTTGCTATTCCTGAGGTAAGTGTTTCATTTTTGATGTTCTCTTTGGGCAAGGCTCTACCATATGAGACCCATTTCGGTTGTTAGTTTCTGCATAGTTCCTTGTAATATATATTTTGGTATCGTACCGTAATTGGGTTGAATGACGATGTCAATGTTGTTGGTGGAATGACGAGGCCACCTAGAACAGAACCGGGGTCCGTCGGCTTGGCACGCCGGCCCGCAGCTCTTATACACTGAGATACAATAGGTCAGGTGCCGTCTACCTTCATCGTATTCGTGATCAGTATAATGATAATTATCATATGGTGTCACTATGTCTCATACATTTTTCCTCCAGCATAATCTAACAAATTGTGGGTTTGCTTCTTAAGTTGGCATATGCGTGGAAGCGTATCTATCCAACCCTATTTGACGGTCCCCGGGGGCTGAATTCTTGACCCAGTTTCATACTTATAATAACCTATGTGTGCACAAACAGGGCCAAAACCCCCAAAATTTAAATATTCCCTTATGCAGTTCGGGATGCTGGACATGAGTGAGGTGGACGTGGTTCTCATCAGCAACCCTCACTGTATGCTGGCTCTGCCCTTCCTAACCGAGTACACCAGCTTCAGGGGGACTGTCTACGCCACGGAACCCGCCCTACACATCGGAAAGTAAGGCTCCATCAGCTCACGCCATAATCATATAACCATAAGTAAGGCTCCATCAGCTCACGCCAGTAATCATATAACCATAAGTAAGGCTCCATCAGCTCACGCCAGTAATCATACAACCATAAGTAAGGCTCCATCAGCTCACGCCAGTAATCATATAACCGCCAAGGTCGGGGGTGGGGGCGCCGTGGTCGAAAGGTAGCGTTCTCAACTGCTGACCAGCCGGTCGCTGGTTCGAACGCCGAAGGAGTAATATAGGTCTGACGCTAAAACAAGACCGAAATAATTTTACTTGACGTTAATATTAGACAGTGTGAAATGTCCGTATTTTGGTGACAAAACAATGCTAAATTATTTAAATATGATGCAAATGTTAAGCAATCTAAAGCAAGTATACAAACGTAGTACAATTTGAGTGTGGATTGGTCCACTATGACGCATTGCTTCTGCAATAACGTCTTTCCTTGCATACGAGCCACACAACATCCATTAGGCTCCACTCTTCACCCGACAGCGTATGGGGTCGCCCCCCGGGACATGGCTCCACTCTCCCTTTCTTTTCCCTTTGACGCGATAAAGCGTCTTGAATATACAACTAACCAATCACACGGCACCCCCAGCAACTCAAATGTATTCTGTTCTGCTCCGCATAATATGTCTGATGCTTTGGTTTTCTATATATCAATTAATTAATGAATGCCGTGCAAACTAAAATGCATGCATACTGGCCTTTTTGTAAATGTTTCTCTGTCTGGCAGAATGTTCATGGAAGAGTTGGTGTTACTCATAGAAAGAGCCCCGAAACAGAAGCGTTCAGCCAAGTGGAAGGCAGACAATGTGCTCAAGTAAGAAAATGGTTGAGGTGCTTTTTGCAGAATCTTGAATGCACTACTACTTATTATAAACTTGTCACGCGTTTTTTCGCCTGTGGGCTATGTCCAATATTGTAATTATCTTTGTACTATTATGGAAATAAATCATATATAAAAAAAATATTAAAAAAATCGTCTTCTTGTCACATTCCCGTGTAGTTGGGATATTTTACCTTAAGGTTTCTCCTGTAATATGGTTTTGTACGGCGTGCGGCTGTACGCTGATTTGATGGACATAAAATTATCTGCAGATCTGCAACAGTGATTCATTTAATATACACTTAAACCCATGTGCTGTAAGGCCAACAGTACCTGATAAGAACAAACCCCTAAGCAGATGCGCCAATGCGTATTATATTGCATGTTGTATCTTGTCAATGTATATAAATAAATGATGACATGTATTTTGGATTTGTTCGCTATATTTCACAGCTTCTTGCCGTACCCCCTTCGTGATCTGAAGTCCCCTAAGATGTGGCGAAACTGTTATAACATGCACGATGTTCGAATGTCCTTGTCGAAAGTGCAAAACGTGGGCTTCAACGAGACGAAGGTAAGTGACCATAAACATTAAAGTACAGTACGAGTGGTTGGTGAGTTCGGTCCAGTTGACTGGTCAGCCACCATGCTGAATGCCAATTCCTATGTTAGTGCTAAATAAATAGACCATGTCGTTCGAAATGGGAGAATGGAAGTTTTCTCTACTATCTATTCTAATATTATATATATGTAAATTTACGTTGTTATTTAAAGGTTAATTTTCTCTTATTAAACCCAGAGACTCTGTGGACTTATTCGTTTTACTAATGTTAGCCGTTTTCCTCCAATATAATTGTGGAACATTGACGTGTCTGTAATCTTGTTGTTAGTTTATTTTTATCATAATTCATCAAACTTTGTGGAATACGATGAGTGACAATCGAGGTAAATCCGTCAAGTTGTGTTTGAGTTTGGACATTTTGTTGTATATTTTAATTATATTTTTTTATATCTCTAAGGATATATTCGGAGCTCTAAAAGTGTTCCCCGTCAGCTCTGGATTTTCCATTGGCAGCTGCAACTGGATAATCAAATCTGATTATGAAAAGGTCAGTCGTCATATTAACATTGATTACATGTTAATTGTTTTTGTCTGTTTTTTCCATAAACATTATAAACTTAAATAAGTGTACCTAGTGAGGAAGTTTAGGATGTGAGGTCAAGCACTATGTCCAGGACAAACCGTTCAAACAGCGCAGCGACCTTTTGTGTTATATATCTTATACCTACGCTTACATATGTAAAGGAATGTAAGCGCATTAATCTGAGGATATGCCGTTAATTTGGTAATTAGGAGGTGTGAAGCGAGTTTGCGAGGACGCGACATTGCGCAAGGCGAGAACGCGAAAAGACACAAGGCGAGAATGCGAAAAGACGCGAAGCGAGAACGCGAAAATTGCGTGTCGCTGGAACGCGAAAAGACACGAAGCGAGAACGCGAAAATGCGTGTCGCTGGAACGCGAAAAAACACGAAGCGAGAACGCGAAAATGCGTGTCGCTGGAACGCGAAAAGACACGAAGCGAGAACGCGAAAATGCGTGTCGCTGGAACGCGAAAAGACACGAAGCGAGAACGCGAAAATGCGTGTCGCTGGAACGCGAAAAGACACAAAGCGAGAACGCGAAAAGACATGAAGCGAGAACGCGAAAAGACACGACGCGAGAACGCGAAAATGCGTGTCGCTGGAACGCGAAAAGACACGAAGCGAGAACGCAAAAGGACATGAAGCGAGAACGCGAAATATACATGGGAACGGCGGGAACGCGAGATCGCGTCGGTTGCGCGAAATGCAAAAAGGGAAACGAATTAACGCGATGTCGCGGTATTCCTATTGTTATAGTCATTTAGAAATAAAAACATTCATGTGTATATAACGCTTTTGAGATAGAAAATGAAAAGTGCTACAAAGAAATAAAGATCTCATTGACGGGATATCTTTATATGAAGTAGAGGGGGCCTCCCTGGTGTAGTGATTAGCGCACTATACCATTGGTGCTAGCCGGGCCTGGACTCCTAATCTGGGGCATGTTTCATCCACTCATTATTCGTCGCACCGCGAGGTTCTTTAACCCAGTTAAGCCATAGTGTGCACAAAGCGGAATCATTTCATTTCTGTTAGAATTATGGAAATATGTGAATCGATATTGGACCATTGTCTTGCAGATTGCATATGTCAGCGGGTCCTCCACTTTGACGACGCATCCAAAGGTATAAACATTTAACCTTTCATCGCCAAATGATCTCGAAGCTTATTGTGAATGCTCGCCAAACTAATTTGGGGGGGGGGGCAAACCAATTTTGGGGGATAGAAGAAAACAACTTGACGGTAGTACCCATTCAGTCATGAATATGACTGGGAAAAAAATTGCATCCATTGTACGTACGTGAATCACATATTATGTTTAGTGATCGACGTTCTGTATATCCCGCGTGGGCCTTTGGACATAGTCTCAGGCACAGTATTTCGGCATGTGTTAAAAGTGTGACATAGTCCTTATCTGGGTGCTATTTGCAATCAAAATGCGTATCTGAAACGCAGTCGACGCCGAAAACGCCTTGTTTACCCAAGATGTTTTTTTCCTGGAGGTATATACGCGCTCTCATGCGTTGACTCCCATGCCATATGATACAACGAATAGAACGACAACAAACCACGTTTCGCCACTATCGCTCGTCATTTCATCGTCAGATCACATAATATTTGTCGTGATTTCCAGCCCATGGAGCAATCTCCGCTGAAGAAGTGCGACATTCTGATCATGGCGGCGCTGACCCAGACACCCACCGCCAACCCGGACGCCATGATAGGAGAGTTCTGCGTCAACACCGGTGAGAGCCTTCGACATCAGGGACAGTGGGGGTGGGGGCGGCGACCCGATAGCTCAGAGGGTTGGAGTGCCCTGGCCACCTGATAACCTATCGGCACGTGGATCGATGGTTCGAGCTCCGCTGTGGTCATGTATGTGGTCGCAGGATAAAGATCCCATGTCCTTCTTCGCAAGCAAAGAGTAGGGGATTACCCCCGGGGACATGGCTCCACTGTCCCTTCCTTTTCCGATCGACGCGATATGACAAGAATTGGTTTAAGCGTCCTGAATATACAACCCTTCATCCTTCATCGTCTCGGGAGGTTCCTTGGCCCAATTTAGCCTGTATGTGCACAAAAGTGGCCTAAAACCCCAACATTCCATTCCATTCCTGAATATACAACCAACTAACCAACATCAGGGGCAGGGGGGCACTCCAAGATACTGGCACAGGACTGGTGGGGGAGAGGGGATTGGGGGGCACGCCAAGATACTGGTGCAGGACAGTTCCGGGACAGGGGTGGGAGCTGGGGGACACGCCAAGATACTGGTGCAGGACAGTTCCGAGAGAGGGGTGGGAGCTGGGGGGCAATGACTTTAATCCCATGCTTGCGACTGATATAAGCTAACGGGATAATCGTTATGTTCTAACCTTATTCGCTGCTTTTTTCTAAGTTTTGTTAATTTATTTACTATTTTAGCATTTATTTACAGCCCAACTGGTTTATGACTGAGCAAAGCGAAAATATGCCGAAAGTGCTTTTTAAACTGATTTGTTATTTAATCTTCAGCTATGACCTTGAAAAACGGCGGCAACGTGCTCGTGCCGTGCTACCCGTCTGGCGTGACCTATGACCTGTTTGAGTGTCTTTCCGGTCACCTGGAGAACACGGGCCTGGGGCAGGTGCCTCTCTACTTCATCTCACCGGTAGCTGACGTCAGCTTGGCCTACTCCAACATCTACGCTGAATGGTAAGCCAGCTATATGACACAGCTTTTCCTGTCGTGTCGTTATTTGAAGCAATTAGAAACTGTTTATGGATTAATTAATTAAAGTGAAAGTCTTGATTAGTGCAAGTGCAAGTCAGACGGCTACTGACGAATCTGTGATGGCACATAACTTTGAACTTTCCATTTGCTCCCATGCTAAAATTGCTGGGGTTGTCTTTAACATGTGCACTCAACGTTGCTGACCCCTTTGAGTCCATGATGTTTCAGAACAGATAGAACAAAGCTGCCACAATATGTAATATGTTCACATAAATTGGCAGGTTATCCACTGGAAAAAAGTCCAAAGTGTACTTACCCGAACCGCCCTTCCCTCACGCTGAACTTGTGAAGAGCAACCGACTTCGACACTTTCCTAGTTTACACGGTAAGATTTTACAATGGACGATGATCTGGACTTTCATTTCGGTGCCAAACGCCATAGAAATCACATGGAATGGTGGCGCCATCTAGTGACAAGCTTGCCTTCTACGCATGGGTGAATGGCTCGGCCAGTAGATCACGGCACTGTACTATGCGGTATACCCATCATAACCTGAAATAGCATGAACATACCTCGTTATATTGATATTGATATAAACTGGTTTAGCCTCCTTCTTTCTAATTAACAAGGTTTGTTCTAGTCGTGTTTGCATGTTATTTTTGTACGATGGGCACGGTGACTGAACTTACCAATAAACTATCTATATTGATATAGCTAACACATTAGGACAACACCCGGAACAATGTTTCTATCTGGTGAAGGCATCAGCCTTGCGTACTAAATAAATAGTCTACGGTCTGCACGTGGGTGACTGTGAATGATAGTAGTCGTCCAGTAGAGATCACAATTATGCTGTGCGGAATTCGGCAATGAAATAGATTGAAGCCAGCATACCCCACTATGGTAATATAACAAATATTGAAACAAATGAAAATTGAATTTCCGGACCCCTATACCCGTAATTCAGCCTAACGGCACGTGGATCGGTGGTTCGCGCCCCCCTGTGGCCATGTCTGTGTGGTCGTAGGATAAAGATTTCATGTCCGTCTTGGCAAAGAGTAAGGAGTTACCCCGGGGACATGGCTCTACTCTTCCGTCCTTCTTCCATTGACGTGATATGGCAACAATTGGTTAAAGTGTGCCTAATATACAACCAAACTGTAATTCAACCGTGTTTATCCCACGTACAGATGGCTTTAACACTGAGCTTCGGACCCCGTGTGTGTGTTTTGTGGGTCACCCGTCTCTTCGGTTCGGGGATATCGTCCACCTCATCAAGCTCTGGGGAAGCAACAACGCCAACACCATCATCTTCACCGGTGAGTAAGTCACTGACATGGCCTGATAATCTTGTAGAGAATTTTGTTTGCAATATATTGGTCAGTGTCGGTGTGCGAGAGTCTCACGAGAAGTGCATGAGATTGACCAAAATGTCGGCGCAATTTAGCCCAACAAGTTCTGTGCGCAATCTTTGATGTAAATGGGAAGTTAGTCGAAGGTTATTTTACTGATATTGTAGAATTACTTTCGCCATTGTTTGGGCTATAATCCTCTTTATCACCATGCGTCTAGTCACAATTATAAATAGTGAATTATTGGACCATTCAATGAACTATGGCTCCATATCTCTGTTTTCTGTTGCAATTTCTTTGTTACTTGATTCGATATCTTTCTTTCAGAGCCGGATTTTCCCTACTTGGAAGCTTTGGCCCCATATCAACCACTGACGATGAAGGTGGGCTAAACAGCTGTAACAATCAGTACTTGTGTAAATAAATGATGAATCGATGTTTCTGGATATTCGGTTAGAGAGCCTGGGAACATTTTATTTTACACTTCGTCACTTTGAATCATTTTCAAATGCTAGCAGACGATTTTTACAGCTCTATTTTTGATTATTTCTCGTAGGAGATGATAAATAACAAGTTGTGTTATATATTAATTCTAGTTATAATGTACCTCACATGAAATATAATAATATAATACAATGTATATATATATATATATATATATATATATATATATATGGTTCGAGTGTGAGATGGGTTTATAGCAGCACCAGTCTCAGATAGAAAAGGAGACTTGTGCTGAGACAAAGCGATCTCGCTTGAGAAGCCATGTCATAGGCATTTTCTCGCACAAACCTTTGTCAAAATATCACCCTGGGAGGTGACAATGAACTTTTTTTGAAAATGCCTAGTCACATAGTCCGGGATGGGGTTATATCGGCCCTGATGTCACACACCATGGGACGCAACCAAGTTAGTGCGAGACCCATGTACCCCATTGGTCACCCGAATTTATTTTCTTAATCAAGTTTTAATGAACCTTAATATGTGCACAAGCGGCCTGCAATACCATAGCCCCTTACCTTTGTCGCTTGTTTCTCCCAGGTGTCCTACTGTCCCATCGACACCAGCCTGAGTTTCTCGCAGGCCAACAAGTTAATCCGGGAGCTGAAGCCGCTTCACCTCGTCGTTCCCAACGACTACCTGACTCCGCCTCCCATGTTACGCCGACCCGACCTGGTGGTCGAGTGTGTAAGTGACGTCACAGGGTCGGGGCGCACCGATTGGTCCATTGCTCAGGGTTTAAGGTGGCTGGTTATCATGTTGTTGTTATTTTATTTGGTCGTCATTGCTATAAAATATTATTCTATTATCGTATCTATTAACGTCATGTTTCTGTTCTTTGGGGTCGTCAGTGTTCTAAATATAGGTTTTACTATAATCTTGGCTGTTCAACTTTGTCTTACTTGTTCGTCCGTGCTATAAAATATATATTTGACGATGATCTTTGGCCAATAGTGTATCTTCCTGTTACTTGGTTGTCAGGGCTTTAAATATATATTTTATTAGAACCTTGCTTTGTATTTCCGCTATTTGAACGTCAAAGCTTATAAGATGTTTTTTTTTTTTGGTATGATCTTCGGCAGATAGCTTCATCTTTCTGTTACTTGATTGTCAGTGCTTTAAATATTTTTCTATAATCATGGCACAACAGCTCCATGTTTCTGTTAGTCGGTCTGTGCTATGATCTTGGCCAATGTTTCCGCCTGTAGGTCATTTGGCATTTAAAGATAAAAGCGGCTATTCTCGAGCCAAATGCGAATCACCCGTTGTAACGTTGGTTGGTGACATATAATTTTTTTATTGTATAATATACCATGGGTACGAGGAAATAAAAAAAAAATTAATTGCATGAAAAAATCAGTATTCATTTCTTTTCAGTGTGCTTTTAATGAGAAAAATGACCAATATTCACAATTTTTATATTTCAATAGCGTTACATTGGCATTGGGGGGCATGGTGGAACATCACTCGATAACATGTAATTATTGTCACTGTTGATATTATTGTCAATGTGAGGCTGTGGTGCAGTCGGTAAACGGTCTGTGTCTCCGTGGTGTCACCAGGAACCAGCTCCAGTGTCCTACAAGAAGGCTGACGTTGTCAACCTGCCGATCAAGCGACAGTATGAGAAGGTGGACCTTCACCCAGAGGTAGGTAGCTAGTTACCGGGCTGCCTGCCTGTCAGGCTGAGTGCCGTAGAACCACCTGAGTACCGTAGAACCACCTGAGTACCCTAGAACCGCCTGAGTGCCGTAGAACCGCCAGAGTGCCGTAGAACCGCCAGAGTGCCGTAGAACCGCCAGAGTGCCGTAGAACCACCTGAGTACCCTAGTACCGCCAGAGTGCCGTAGAACTACCTGAGTACCCTAGAACCGCCAGAGTGCCGTAGAACTACCTGAGTACCCTAGTACCGCCAGAGTGCCGTAGAACTACCTGAGTACCCTAGAACCGCCAGAGTGCCGTAGAACTACCTGAGTACCCTAGTACCGCCAGAGTGCCGTAGAACTACCTGAGTACCCTAGAACCGCCAGAGTGCCGTAGAACTACCTGAGTACCCTAGTACCGCCAGAGTGCCGTAGAACTACCTGAGTACCCTAGAACCGCCAGAGTGCCGTAGAACTACCTGAGTACCCTAGTACCGCCAGAGTGCCGTAGAACTACCTGAGTACCCTAGAACCGCCAGAGTGCCGTAGAACTACCTGAGTACCCTAGTACCGCCAGAGTGCCGTAGAACTACCTGAGTACCCTAGTACCGCCAGAGTGCCGTAGAACTACCTGAGTACCCTAGTACCGCCAGAGTGCCGTAGAACTACCTGAGTACCCTAGAACCGCCAGAGTGCCGTAGAACTACCTGAGTACCCTAGTACCGCCAGAGTGCCGTAGAACTACCTGAGTACCCTAGTACCGCCAGAGTGCTGTAGAACCGCCAGTGCGTGCTAAAGCGTTTATATGCACATAGCGAACGGCAAGGATTCCTGCACATGCACACACGCATCGGCGGTTCTAAGGTAGTCTAGGTCTGACGGTTTGAAGGTAATCACGTTGATGATGAGTATCGGAGTTTGAGCGAGTGGCCGGCCCGGTAGCTCAGTGGGTTAGAGCGCTCGCATTGAGTGCTCTGGTCACCTACCTGAGAGCCTAACGGCGCGTGGATCGATGGTTCGAGCCCCGCTGTGGCCATGTCTGCGTGGTCGCAGGATAAAGATCCCATCTCCTTCCTCGTAAAGAGTAGGGGGTTACCCCCGGGGACATGGCTCCACTCTCCCTTCCTTCTCCCATTGACGCGATATGACCAAAAGTGGTTAAAGCGTCCTGAATAACCAACCAACCAACCGAAATTCCTATCACATAGATACAATGTCTGCGGACGTATATCGCATTAAAATCAGTAGGTATTAAATTTTGCCGGCAAATGATAGAGTGGATTGGTCAGATTTGGCGTATTTAGGCCCATGGCTCATAGACTACGGTGGGATAGGAACTCTGGTACGATGACTTGTCTGATGGAGCTCTTCGCTCACTAAAAGACCATTCGAGTAGACCCTTGTTCCCTTGGGATAGGAGCTGTGCGATAATGGGTCTTAAGACATGACACTTTACATGTTTATCTTGTTTAGATAAACTAATGCGATTATTCTTCATATGTTAGATAACTACAGATTTTGATTTTTGGAATCGGGTGATATGCATTCTCCGTAGATCTTGATGAAGTCCGAGAGTGGTATTATGGTAAGTTATATGATTATCCTGAGACTTTTGAGTCCTGTTGACACCTCTTAGCTTTGCTGTTGCACGTCCATTCATTCCATTGACCTGTCATAGTTACTTCACTTGGAATAGTTCCTTTGTAATATTTACCACGGTGTGTTTCTGTTTTGTGTAGCTTGCCGCCAACCTGATGCCGTCCGAAGTGAAACCCGGCATTGCGGTTGCCATGGTGACAGGAAATCTCTCCACGCGGGACAACAAATACACATTACAGGTAACGTCTACATGGAAGAAGCTGAACAGTTCATGGCGATTTGTATCATTTGGATGTCCATTTATTTCTAATATATATACATGTGCATATATGCAAAGTGGATATTATGCAAATGCGACATCTGCCGGTCACTTACTAATTTAGGCGCTTTGTTACTCAAGCGCTCACTACGGAACTATTGTAATCTCCTCCCGTTGCAATGGAATCCATGCAAGGGAAAACACTAGTCTCAGCACTAAAGGTCTTTTAAGGAACATATATTGCGACTTTTCCCCATTTGCGAGGTGTTTCCTTAACGTATCGTCGCCCATCGGTGCATAATGGCTCAAAACACCAATCCTTACATCAAATGCGGCACTTGCACCCACGCTGAAGCACTAATCACTGCGTAATCTTTGTTGTAGCTGCATTAGGCTGGCGTAGCATGGGCTTGGCGCTCTGAATAAATGATGTTGTTCTTAACGCCCCTCTCAGCCCATTCGTACCGACGAGGGCGCCCCCAAGCGGCGAGCGGTGGAGGCCTCTCAGCCGAAGCGGCCGGTCTACGTGTGGGGAACTCTGGACGTGTACGAGTTCGTGAAGAGTCTAAAAGAGGTGAGCACAGACAGCGCGGATACACCAAGCAGAACCCTGGGTAGCCAACTAATTAAACCCCAGGGTCTTGGGGGAGTCTAAAAGAGGTGAGCGCAGACAGCGCGGATACACCAAGCAGAACCCTGGGTAGCCAACTAATTAAACCCCAGGGTCTTGGGGGAGTCTAAAAGAGGTGAGCACAGACAGCGCGGATACACCAAGCAGGACCATAGGTAGCGAACTAATTAAACCCCAGGGTCTTGGGGGAGTCTAAAAGAGGTGAGCGCAGACAGCGCGGATACACCAAGCAGAACCCTGGGTAGCGAACTAATTAAACCCCAGGGTCTTGGGGGAGTCTAAAAGAGGTGAGCACAGACAGCGCGGATACACCAAGCAGGACCCTGGGTAGCGAACTAATTAAACCCCAGGGTCTTGGGGGAGTCTAAAAGAGGTGAACACAGACAGCGCGGATACACCAAGCAGAACCCTGGGTAGCCAACTAATTAAACCCCAGGGTCTTGATGGAGTCTAAAAGAGGTGAGCACAGAGAGCGCGGATACACCAAGCAGAACCCTGGGTAGCGAACTAATTAAACCCCTGGGTCTTGGGGGAGTCTAAAAGAGGTGAGCACAGACAGCGCGGATACACCAAGCAGAACCCTGGGTAGCCAACTAATTAAACCCCAGGGCCTTGGGGGAGTCTAAAAGAGGTGAGCACAGACAGCGCGGATACACCAAGCAGAACCCTGGGTAGCCAACTAATTAAACCCCAGGGTTTTGGGGGAGTCTAAAAGAGGTGAGCACAGACAGCGCAGATACACCAAGCAGGACCCTGGGTAGCGAACTAATTAAACCCCGGGGTCTTGGGGGAGTCTAAAAGAGGTGAGCACAGACAGCGCAGATACACCAAGCAGGACCCTGGGTAGCGAACTAATTATACCCCAGGGTCTTGGGGGCGTCTAAAAGAGGTGAGCACAGACAGCGCGGATACACCCAGCAGAACCCTGGGTAGCGAACTAATTAAACCCTAGGGTCTTGGGGGAGTCTAAAAGAGGTGAGCACAGACAACGCGGATACACCCAGCAGAACCCTGGGTAGCGAACTAATTAAACCCCAGGGTCTTGGGGGAGTCTAAAAGAGGTGAGCACAGACAGCGCAGATACACCAAGCAGGACCCTGGGTAGCGAACTAATTATACCCCAGGGTCTTGGGGGCGTCTAAAAGAGGTGAGCACAGACAGCGCGGATACACCCAGCAGAACCCTGGGTAGCGAACTAATTAAACCCTAGGGTCTTGGGGGAGTCTAAAAGAGGTGAGCACAGACAGCGCGGATACACCCAGCAGAACCCTGGGTAGCGAACTAATTAAACCCCAGGGTCTTGGGGAAGTCTAAAAGAGGTGAGCACAGACAGCGCGGATACACCAAGCAGAACCCTGGGTAGCGAACTAATTAAACCCCAGGGTCTTGGGGAAGTCTAAAAGAGGTGAGCACAGACAGCGCGGATACACCAAGCAGAACCCTGGGTAGCGAACTAATTAAACCCCAGGGTCTTGGGGAAGTCTAAAAGAGGTGAGCACAGACAGCGCGGATACACCAAGCAGAACCCTGGGTAGCCAACTAATTAAACCCCAGGGTCTTGGGGGAGTCTAAAAGAGGTGAGCACAGACAGCGCGGATACACCCAGCAGAACCCTGGGTAGCGAACTAATTAAACCCCAGGGTCTTGGGGAAGTCTAAAAGAGGTGAGCACAGACAGCGCGGATACACCAAGCAGAACCCTGGGTAGCGAACTAATTAAACCCCAGGGTCTTGGGGAAGTCTAAAAGAGGTGAGCACAGACAGCGCGGATACACCAAGCAGAACCCTGGGTAGCGAACTAATTAAACCCCAGGGTCTTGGGGAAGTCTAAAAGAGGTGAGCACAGACAGCGCGGATACACCAAGCAGAACCCTGGGTAGCCAACTGATTATACCCCCGGGTCCTGGGTTCGAATCCGGGCCCGGGTACCTAGTCGCAAGTTCTAATTAAAAAATAACTTCGTGTTGTACATATATATGAACATGAAGCTTCAATTGAATGCTACTAAGCCGTTTCATTCAATTACATGCGTGAGTCAATTGTCATGGCCGACATGTACTGAAAGGATACCCTGCTAACAGTTAACCGTCATAACGTCTTAGTGCTATCAACAAATTTTGTTACACATACATATAAGTAATTTTGTGCTTGATCAATATTCCGTTGTGTCAGCTTTTGCAAATTGCAATGCTTTCCTCTCGCATGGCTCACAAGGCTTAGTTTCTACCTCGACCATCAAGGTGGCGAGACGGCGTGACATGCCAACTCGTCCTACTTAAAACCCAAATCCAATTCGCCTTTGAATTAGGCTCTACTATCATTTAGCAAATGATGGTCTTCGTTATTCTCCAACGAATGTTGTATTTCTCGGTGTTTTTTTGTAGCAAAACATCACGGACGTGAAGGTTGAGGACAACCCCGGAGGTCATATCGTGCATTTGGTATGTCACAGTGGTAGCGTATGAACCGGAAGTAACAGTATTTGTTTATTCCGTACTTTGGCTGGCATTCAGCCCTGGTACAAATTACAATAAACATTCAATATTTAGACACTCACACATCGATATAATACAGCGATCAACTCTGCCACATCAATAATACCCCTGTTGTTCCCTGCTGCTAATTGCGGCAATTATAAACTTAGATCCGTATAGATTTTTCTCGTCATTTGCGCACAAAAGTCGGATAAAATATTCTGTTCATGGGCATTTGTAAAAACTCTTATTGATATATTTCTCCCCAATGTCTGTATAAAGCTGACATTTATGCAAGAAATGGTATTGGGTTTCGCATTCGCCAGTACACAATCTCTCGAAGTATGAACGCAATCTTTCTTCTCAAGGTATATCAATTTGACTGCCTCTCTCACTCATAAGTTTACCGCTACAACATCTAAACCAGCTATACGCCTGGTAGCGTATGGACAGGAAGTAACCGTCATTTAACGATTTCGGAATCCTTTTTTTTTTGGCAGTTCTAAAGTTCACTCTATTTAATATGATTCACGGTGGCTAAACTTAACCTTGACTTTCAGCCCAGCGAAGACACTCTGATCCAGATTGAAGATGGATCCACTCACATCATATGTCAGGGTAACGAACCGCTCCGGATCAAACTGCGAGATACGCTCTTGAAATGTTTAGCGAAATTTTAAGTCATCGGAGAAATTGAAACAAAAACTCTTTGTCGCTTGGCATCGCAATTGGCGACGGGGTGCCATCTGTCCAATAAAGTGTTATCTGTAACCTAAAGTGTTACAACGATCTCTTTGTCTTGAGGTCATTTGAATAGTGGATTACAATTGTGTTCACTGGATGTGCCATGGTAACAAAGTGTTCAATGGACATTAATCAAAGCTCAATGCGTCTGAAGCCGCATGCTGAGCCTCCACTCGGGAATCGACTCCTCAAACAAGGTGTGGAATTTCAGCAGATCGCTTGTACAAACGGCGAATTACGACTTCTCTCATCATGATTCCGCATCAAACGGATAATGTCCTCTCGTTTACAGATATGTATGTTTTCGATGTATGTGTTTTGAAATGCTGTGTCATTTATATATCGTCCATGTATTTTTGTATAAAAATAATAAACCCTACCATCGGTCATTAGAGTTCTTGGTCGAGATTACTTTTGCAAACATGCTTTGTATGATATATAGGAATATAATAGGCTTGCATTTTAGTAGTGATAATGTTTTTTATTGATTTTTATCATATGTGATACAAACATACATATGACGATTTCGTACAAAAGAAAAACACTACATATGTTGTACCCTTGAAGACACCAGAGTATATAAACACCAGTTCACCAGAATATATACGAATTCCGCCATTTTTGTCTCAAGTTTTCATGTTTTTCGTTGTCTTTCTAATTATAGTTTTCTAAACTAAAGTAAAATTTTGATTTATCTTATGCAACTAGTCACTATTAGTTTTTTTCCCGTACATCTGGTATACACACGCACATAATATACATGTGTAGCACACAGTTATATCAATCGATAAATAGAAAACACACAAACAATAGCCGGCGATAAATAGACAAAGGCTAAAATTCAAGAGTCGTGCAGTTATTCTTACGATGTAAGTTATTAATCCACGTGAGTGATAGAAATATAAAAACAGGTATGAAAATGTCTTGTGAGGGGCGGTCTCAAAGGCTACCAAGTGACCCCAGAAATACCAAAGATCGATTAAGTATGCTTTACCACTGCTACTCCGTCATGTCTTAGGCTTGCCCAAATTTACTATTTACCTGTGGTCTTGCGACACGTTATATGAATATCAGAAAGTCTCCTTAAGAATCCTATCCCGCGAAGTGGGTGGAGTGATTCCACATCCTTGTATATCTTTCACTCTGCCAAAGTACAAGTCGCTTCGGTCTTTATAACTGCATCAAACTATAACTTGGGTTTCAGACAGAAAATGTATCACGTCCTCTGCGTGGTCGCTATGGACAGAGTTGTGATAATGTTGATACGCCTTCTCGGATTATCATATAAACCTGATAAAATGTAGGGAAATTCTTCTCCAAAGGCATTTTTCTTCATATGTACCCCTTAACCTGAGCAGGTAAACTTTACCAAATTCGTTATTGTAGTTAGGAAAATGAAAAAAAAAAAAAGTTAAGTGAGCATTCCGTTAAGAATATGCACCACCGCAAGGTGCGTGAGAGGTGATAACGAACAGGCATTCACATGATTTTCCTATTAAGCATATCGATGTATAAATGTCATTCAATGTTGACTGACAACCGTTACGGCATACGGTCAGGTGTGTATGTCCTAAACCCGCTATACTATACTATTTCTTGTTAGGTAGGTATCGTGTTTAACTGATTCTTTCCAAATATACCGGTTCACAGTCCCTTTCGCCTTCTCTACACATTTTGAAGGTCGTCGGGGTACCCGTGGCGCCGAAGGGCGAGAATTTAAATTTGAGGGCATACATAGCTTCGTAACTACATTTTCGAAGTATGTTCATCAGTCCCGCTTCCCAATCTTTTACACCGGCGTAACTTGGATGAGACTCTTGCCCGGGAGACACAAATCTCTCCTAGAGTTACGAACGCTGCGATCAGCAAAAGAACCCCGAGACCGAGGAAGAACCCATAGATATCGTCCACTGAGATAGAAGTACCGTCCACCTTTGCCAACTGTTGGGGTTTCCTTTTGGGAAGGTAAACCCGCCTCCATTTCGTCAACAGGCCAGACTCGTGCAACATACTGGTACTGCGAGAAACACAACATAAAGCCTCATTAAGTGAATTTAATCTTAACAAGATGTTCAGCAATCAGCACCAGAACTGACTGCCGCGTCCGGTGTTTGGTGAATGCTTGAGCAAAATCATGGAAGGATGATAGTATAATATAAAATATAGTGAGCTATATACCAATATGGAGATCAATATGGCGTTTTACATTTTAAATACCTTTTGGTGAAGTTTAACAACGAGAACTGCATGCGCTTTAGTCGAACGAATTGCGTAGACCGTAAAACACGAGCAGGCGTTATAGTACGTGATATAGATAACATGTCAATTTGGGAGGCCAACACTCAGTTTGCACTTCATCGCCGACTCGAATACTTCGATGTTTGGCGCAAGTAAAATCACACCACTAAAATAGCCTTGTGGGAAAGGTTTAACATAACAGACGTCCCATAGCATAGCATTGCTCTCATTAACTATTAGTCTATGACTAGCATACCAAGCTGTCAATCTGTATCAAATGCAATAACACCTACGCTTCAGTGGCCAGCGTTTTGTACGCTGAGTTCTTCTGTAGCGCAATTGTAAAAGTGAAGTAGAGCTCGGATGCCTCAGTTATGCGCCTCAAGGTCGGGTCGGCCAAGATGTCTCCATGGGCCTGGGTTTCGCCGATGATATAGAAGTAGTTTCCGGCCTTGACTTTGTCCAGGTGGACGAAGTGGCTTCGGCTGAAGACGTCCGGGTCGGATTGGGCAAAGAATGCCATCCGCTCGTAGATCTGTCTGTAGCGAGGGTTTCTCGAATCCTGTTCGGATGGAAGAATCCTAATCGTCAAATATAAGGAAACAAGAATGTGAAAGCACATTTTGGTGCACAGTAAAATCAGTTAATTATTATGCTTTGCTCTTGCTTTTCTCTGGATTGCTTCCGTTCCTTTAGTGTTCGGCGTATTCCCGTCAATATGGTGATATGGTATACAGTGAAGTAATGGCTATCCCGCAATGGCCCCTATAGTTTCCCTATGGTCCTTCGATAGGACGAGTATGCGCAACACACTTTATGTCGTTATTACTTAAGCATGACTGCATAACTTTACTGGATTGCTCATTCGATCGTGTTAGTTCATACGAAGAAGTATAGTCCAGGGGCGGATCCAGGGGGGGGGGGGTGCGACCCGGCCCGCCCCCCTCCTCCCTTGTAGGACCGATTTTTATATAATTTATACCATTTAACCTATGAAAACCAAAACCGGCCCCCCTATCCAGCATATCTGGATCCGACCCGGAAACCGCCCCCCGCCCCCCCCCCCCCCCCTATTAAGGTTTTCTGGATCCGCGTCTGACGTCACATGCAACTATCTACCCGTTAAAAGCCAACATACGGCAATCATGCACGAATTTTGCAGACGTAATTGAAAAGAAAGTCACTCGTTCCCGTAGCCTACCAGATCAATCTGGCAAAAGAATGTCTTCAACATCGCGTCTATTCAGGTACTGTACAATGTACATCATACATCATTTAATTTCAATGGTATTTACAACTGAATCAGAAACTTTAGAAAAATTGCTGGATCGTCGATGACGTCATTGGAGTGTGTAACGACCTTGAAGACGTCCAGGGTCAGCGCTCCCCCGAGTGTTCCGAAGGGCACCGTGCTGTGTCTGAGGTCGTATATACTGTGGATGGGAAGCACCTCTCTGCTGACCGTCAGGAAGGCCATCAGGTTGCCGGTGTACGTAGCGGACAGTATGAGGACGTAGAACATCCAGCCGGTCGTCAGGATACGCAACATAGGACCCTTCACATCCACGCTGAGAGCTAGAACGAGCGAAGGACCTCAAAAACACTATCCATCATTCATTCACTGATTTATCATTATTCATTAATTGATTATGCATCATTCATTCACTGATTTTTCATTATTCATTAATTGATTATGCATCATTCATTCACTGATTTATCATTATTCATTAATTGATTATGCATCATTCATTCACTGATTTATCATTATTCATTAATTGATTATGCATCATTCATTCACTGATTTATCATTATTCATTAATTGATTATGCATCATTTATTCACTGATTTGTCATCATTCATTCATTGATTAATCCTCATTTCTTCATTCGAGAGCGACCACTATAGAGACATGAATAGGGAATTAATGCTGTTCGCATATATATGTGACATTCTGATTATTGCAAAGCCAATTCGAGCACTCTCCACGGTAATCAGATCAGTTACAGATACAAAGATGACGGGTGAACTATTAATCGGGTTGTAATAGTTCATTACATAATTATGCCACCACATAAATGAATCATTACTGTAAACAGGTTACCAAGCAATGAGTGGTCAACTTGCTCTGTCACGGGTAATATTTACGTAATAATACACACTTATTTTTGTGGTATATTGTGACATAGCCTAGGACAAATCAACAATCTCTGGCAGCAAGCAAGCAGGGTAGCTATATATGTAGCTGGCAAATAAGTTTACAAGAAGTTGATGTCTACCAATTCTTGTCTGGGTTATTTATGTAAATTTCGTCTGCATTTCTGAGGTTGGCATCATATTTGCATTAGTCTCATGTCTTTCAGTGCTCCATATTCAGTTGGGTAAATTTAATTTACGCATACTACATATACGACGCCTGTGGTGAACGTTTTATGAAATATACCTCTCATACGTACAGCCCGAATGTGTTGAGAATATAGAAGAGATTCAGAGAACATTTCGTCACTGAGGCGCCTCTTACAACGACGTTTATACCCACAACTCCAGGGGTTAAACAAAGGTGGGTACATGCCGTGACGTCAGCACATATCATCATGACGTAGCGTACAGGAACTCAGTTCATTGTGCACGATAATTAAGCTGTAAGTGTTACTTTGTGTGCTCTAACGACCAAAATGAAGCAGTGCCTGGAATGATTTTTCCTGTGATCCGTTTTCACTGTTTCGGAGTAACAACTTTAACAGTAATTTACAAGCGACATATTTGGAAAAGTGCAATATAATAAAAAAGTATATGTATTATAAGTATATATACACAACTGGAAGAGGATAAATGAAACCATATATATAAGTCATTTACGCACCTTGATTCAGGAGAACAGTCCACGTAGACCAAATCAATGATGTAAAGGTAGTCGAGAAAGTACTATTTTTTTTTACTTTCATTTCCATGCGGTTGAGGATCCACATGAACACAGTGACGACCATCCAGGACAGACCGACGCATATCCACACCTCCATCCGGAAAGGCATGAAGAAGGCGGTTACTCCGTCTCGGTCGCTAGTTGGCGCCTTCATGACGACGGTGATGTAGTCGTTGTAGTAGCCTTCGTAGGCGTAATCCAGGACGACGGCCCGGTCTCTGCTGCTGGCCAGGGGACCCACGACCATGTCTACCTCCTGATAGGCAGGGTACGTCGTGAACATTTAGGTGCTAATTAAAGTACAGTACAACGGGCAGTAATTAATATCAAAAATCATGCAATATAACCTTTATTTTGCGACACGAAACTAGCATAAGTTGATTATTTGATCGAACTTCATAAGTAAATTAATGTTTAATTAAGTTTAATTATTTTGATAAAGAAAAGGACGAACTGTTAGACTACTTGAGTATTTTAATAGAATATTAGAATAACTTAATATATGTATCATTTATCTTTACAAAACAATGTATAATTACATAGAATGGAATTTACCAAATAGACCAATGGAAGTAAAGTGGTTTATTAAAGAAAAATAATTTTGTTTTTTATAGTAGATTTTAAGCTAAAATTGCAGGCTATGAGTGGTTGATCTTTATCAACTAATATAAACGGAAACAGAGTAACATCAGTTTAATTAAATGAATACTAATACAATAATTAATTAATTAGTAATAATAAACTAATAAATTTACTATCAATAATAAACCAATAAATTAATTAACAATAATAAACAAATAAATTAATTAGTAATAATAAACTAATAAATTAAAAAATTAATACCAACAAACCTTGCGGTGAAGTAAACCAACCACACCAGTCCAGCTGCCATCCGGGTTCTCTCCTCCGAACTGATTGTCAGC
The DNA here is from genome assembly GCA_964019135.1 of Arenicola marina. Lineage (NCBI taxonomy): Eukaryota > Metazoa > Annelida > Polychaeta > Arenicolidae > Arenicola > Arenicola marina. Next base: position 3,811,765 of record OZ025256.1, read on the forward strand.
AGCTTCGACCGCTGTGTAACTGTGGCAAAAGTGGCAGACGTGCATGTGTCAATATCGTAACATAGGGGGGGGGGGGTAAGGAGAGGTCGTGTTCCCAGATCACGAAGTGTAAATGTCTTTATTCCCAGGTCACGATGAATTAAAAGGAGAACTCTCCGCATGCAATGGAAGGGCGGATACACGATACTACATTGACTATTTCCCGATTCACGGTTATTTAGTATTAAAATTTCCGGTTCACGATTGATGAAAATCTCGGCTAATACCCAGTTCACGAAGAATTATTTTCCTCGTTCCCAGTTCACGGTGAAATGAAAAGCCCAATCCCGAGGAACGCAAATACCCCTTTGTCTATCCTTCAAATTATAGAATTTTCTGTCCTGTCTGTAGCTGACAATAAAATTTAGAAGTGACCGCCAGTCACGATTTCGCCGCTTAATTAACCAGGCGGCAGCCCTTTTTGGAGATGTGTCCGCGATTGACCAGTAGGCGATACTCTAATTATATGCATACCACAATTGACGCCTACTGTGTGAGCAAAACAAGAGCGCGGTTTGGAACTGCACTGTAAAGAGTTCCCTCCACGAGATAACTTCCAGTTCGAACGTAAGTCGGCGCCACATGAAGGGTCACAATATCACTTGCTCCGGCAAAATGGCGCGCTGCTCGACATTGATGGGGGCGGGCTGGCTTAATTTTTTTCTCCTTACCAGTCGGCCGAAACGAAGCGTTAACCCTCGCCGAATTAATTTAAAGATGTAAACTTTCGGTGCATATCGCGATTAAATTAGGTTGGACACCCGCTTTAACTCTCTTTGTTTTTAATTCCGCGAGTTTTATAGTCTGAGTGTTTTGCTCGGCGAAAACTTGTGTATACAATATGGTGATGGATTTACTTGTAACAGTTATGTTCGCGTTATGTAGAATGACAATGTCTAAATGGGGGCATTTATACGCAAGATAAGTGGAGGGATATATCACGGTACACTGCAGCTATGCTTCGATCTCACCTGAAGTTCATCTTTACGGCTAAGTATTCCAATATATGCATGGTTAGACCCCCGTAGACTGTCGCATTATCCGTCTCTTCCCTCCACAGAAAAGTTGACCACTACAAGGGAAGGACGACGCTTAACATTAGCACATCTCAAGATATTCACAAAGTGCTTTATTTAATTTTTTTATTTAACTCTTTTATTTAAATTTGCACTGAGTGGCTCGCAGTATATCACTATGCTTCTGTCTTGTAGTTATCTTATATCGTTGAATTCCTAATTGCTAATATTATTAAGCAATGTAATAATTTCCATTATGGCTTTGCGGTATTTCTGGGCCCAGACCCGAATGGAGGCCGAAAAGTTCACAACCAGAACCAAAGGGGTTTGATCCGGCGACACTTCACATCCAGGGCCAACACCAAATGCATTGAGCCAAACGGAAATTTCCGTTTAGGGACCGAGGCTCTTTCGTGTCTTTTATATAAACTCCGGGCTTGAGCTCAGATATTGGAGTCAATAAATAGAATCACTGGATTTTCTTGAACGACCTGCATATATACGTAGCATATCACTTGATTATCGGTGAGTAGAGACGATGTTTCCACCTGACCTGTTTCACGCCGACGTTGAGGTGCAGACCATTGAGGTTGTACCCCGCATTGGGAAAGATATCTCCGTCTCGACCAATGGGAGACGCCGACACACCGGATGCCGTCGGCAGCAGTGACAACATCTCTAGGGAGGCGTCACACTGCATGACAACGACCAAAGACATTGGATTACTGTCCAGTACTGTATATATATAGGCCTATATAACTGTATCAGTGTATTTTACTGCTGTGTCACTATATTGTACTGCATGTAGCTGTGTCACTCTATTGTACTGCATGTAGCTGTGTCACTCAATTGTACTGCATGTAGCTGTGTCACTCAATTGTACTGCATATAGCTGTGTCACTATATTGTACTGCATGTAGCTGTGTCACTCTATTGTACTGCATATAGCTGTGTCACTCAATTGTACTGCATATAGCTGTGTCACTATATTGTACTGCATGTAGCTGTGTCACTCTATTGTACTGCATATAGCTGTGTCACTGTGTGGTGAAGCATAACCGTGTCACTGGAATGTTGCCCTGTAATACTGTATGGTATGGTTTTACAGTAGCATGTAGCCTCTACTGTAACAATATATCACTACTAGATCTACTATCCTGTAAAGGGCACTTTTCGATATCAATCCACCACTAAATGTTGTGCACTAGTGTATTACCCCAAAACGTTGCTAAAAGCGTTTGTGGCGCCAATAGACTGTGAAAATTTATTCAGGAAATGCTAGACGTAAGTATGAAGCGTGAACTATATTGAAATAACGGTTCTATCTCAAATGCCAGGGCGCAAATGGAAAACAAAATCCAGCTGGGAAAGCTCCTTTGTTCAAACCGCTGTGGTAGAGGGCGATGAACAACTGTATGCGATAATACATTTATTAATGAGTCAATTAAAGTCCATTAAATACTTACTTCCTCTGCTGAGGTGGTGGTCACTACTGCCACGTTGATAAGACGACCCACATTATACTCCACAGTCCTAAGGTCGTTCTCCTCCACGAAAACCAGCCACTGTGTGAGGACCGTGAAGTAAAACTGCTGGTTGTGGGTAGCGTCAAACTTGTTCGCCTGAAAACATGATGAATAGTTCACCATGTCAAAACAATTCGTAAATAGATTAGATACTTCAAAAAGCTTCTACTCGTAGAAATAGGTTACCAAAATAGGCTTTCGTTTAACTGACTGTTCACATGGTTGTATGATTGCAAGTATTTTCAACATTTAAAACAACGTGTGTTGGTATTTTAATTTTATTTATTTCATTAGGCGCGAGCAAGTCAATTTATTAACATTGAATTTAATAACAGCTTTTCTCGCAACTCAGAAGTCTACAAGCATCACGCTATGTTAAAATGAACCGCTCACTTTGATCAGAAAAATGATATTGCCTTAAAAAAACAATTGTAAGCTCGTCTCACCAGTTGTAAAGCGTCTCTAACACATTGCGTCCCACATTTGATGATGATATGGCGTATTTCTCGGTCATTGGCCGATTGAAACGCCTCCAAGATCTCGGGTTGATTGTCCTGTGCCAGCGGGGTGTCAGAGTGAGACTGGGTGCCGTTGGCCCCAATCACAAACAAAGACACCCCCACACCCCTTTCACTGAAGGCGGACACTGATGCCTGAATGAACTCTGTGATAGTATAAGATTGTATATATGCAGCAGACGATGTAAATTATGTATGTATGTATATATGTGTGTATGTATGTCACTTCCGGATGTCCCCGATCTTCAGCTTAAATAGCAAAATCTCCAGGACACCCACGAGTTTACGTGTTAATGGACAATTAACAACTTTTTGCACTCGCGCTGCGCCTACGTTAACCTGCAACAATTGATATTCAGCCTTTGTCCATACCCACCCCTCAGACATGCGTGAATAATTAATGTCACTAAGCCGCCAGTGTGGTCCGTGTCTGGTATTCGACGGGGGGGGGGGGGAAGGAGGCGGCGCTCGAAATAACGATGGGGAGGGTGATGGATAAGGGGACTGGAGGGATGGGGAGGGGGAGGGGGAGGGGGAGCGAGAGTACGACTGAAAAGAGGGAGGTGCAGGGTAGACGTACGTGGGTGGTGTTGGGTATTGGAAGAGGTGGAAGAACATTGTTAAACGAGGTCATCAATTGAAGACACCCGCTTGTCATGACCCTGACCTATAGCCATTATCAATAGTACGGTCTTACTATAAGGCCGTATTATCTATTAATATCCATTATTAGCAGTTCTGATCGGCCACCCTGGGGCTATAAGACGTCAGGGCGAGGTAGCTTAGTCAAGGTCGCGACAGTAACGATTGAGGCGGTTACATTGTCCCAGCGAATCAGAGTCATCTCAGAGCTATGCTAGGGGCATAATTATTGGCTGCCCCCGCAGACTACTTAACATTATTCGCTCATTACATTGACTGCACAGTACAGTTTTATGGATCTACATCCAAAAGCTTCCAAGTCAGAAATGGTCAGGCGGGGATACCGGGAAATGGCAAGAAGTTTGGAGCAACAGAACGCTCCTGGATACTCAAAACTGACATCTACTGACTAAGTTGACATAAAAAATATCAGTTTAGATTCCAAGATACCGCGTATTATTACGAATCCTGTCATCTGATCCAAACCGCCCTGTAACCCCTTCAATAATTAATCGTTGCCATAGTTACATGGCGTAAAGCAATGAAACATTGAATCGTGGTTATTGATTTAAATGGCCCGCCTAGCTGCCTAGCTGCATAGCTGCATAGACCATTCCGTTCCAGACCATATCGCCCACTGAAAGCTGTAGCCAGGCCAAATTGCTGGCTGAAAGCGCAAATTAGCCCAAATTGGACCCCAAATATCGTCATGTGCCGGACGAGCGCCATCTAACGGCTGCTGTTCAACGCGGGCTATTTTTCCAGGTCGAGGGCGTCGTTTAGAGTGAATACGTTCAAATCCCGACTTCCTACGTGTCCTTGGTCACGCCCTAATCGCTCTTCTCGGACTCGTCATCGCTAAATTACAGAGCCCCCTAGCGGCGGAACTAAGCGTGATAGGCTAAAAGCGAAGGCAGATTCCATACCCAAGTCGACGTTTGCCCGTCTTTTCCAACCGGTCCCGACTCTCTAGCGTCGCTATTAAGCGAACGGCGGCCATCGCAACCCCGCAAGAGTGCCGGTCCATATCGCCGTTGACTCATAATGGGAGCGTCGGCATAGAGGGGGGTGCACCTGCTGCGAACACTCTAGCGGCCAAACTAAGCGTCCTAGAGCAATTCTGAGGTGGTTTCGATCACCTAGCTCACATTTCTCTCTCCATTCATGCCAAATCTGGGCTCCCTAGCTCAAATATTGACCGAGTTATGGCCTTGCAAAGTTCAAAACGCCTTGACACGTACGCTGAATATTGATTGGCCGATTACCCGAAAATCGTTCAGCACCCGGAAAAATCTGAGCGAGTACTGCGTCACCGCCTCTCCCTGACGAATACTCTCAAACAAACAGCGAATCTCTAGCCCCGATATTAACGAAGTTACGCGGGTAAATCTGTTTCGTGACCTTGACCTTGCTGTGACCTTGACCTTGGAAGCGTGACCTTGACCGATATAGTTATTCGTGCCCAATTACTGATGTCATGTATCACGCCAGGTGACGTTTGTCTCACTTTTAACCTTCAAGGAGAAATTGAGACCATGTTCCCGCCAAAATGCTGCGGTGGGATCCCATGTTAAACTTTGGGAATTTTTTGCAGAAGAACTATTCGGACGATTTTCAAAATTGAAACAACCTATTCAAGGGACCTGTGAACCCAATACATGAATTAATTTTGAGCGTCATTAAGTAAAAACTCGGAACGCTATAGCGATTTTGCCGATTTTTGGTCCTATCTTTCAACGGTTAAGCGAATTTCGAAAAATTCCTGTGACCTTGACCTTTGACCTACATGGCCCATCTACGAACTTAGCCTGACGATTGCCACTCTGCATCTTTCTGTGAATTTGGAAGTCGATATCTTTGGGCATTCGAAAGATAATGCGTTACGTTACAGACAGACACTAACCGAACACACCGACATAAGACGAAAATGTTCCATTTTCGTCTTAACAATAGCGCGAGTTAGACGGGCATTAGGCAATTTTATTGGCCGGGCATCAAGCAGTAGCATCCCGCCAACTTTCGGATATTGTGGTATTATTGTCCACCGTTTGGACATATGGCCGCCATAGCCGTCAGGGGTCAAATCTGACTTGACACATAGATCTAGCTAAATTCGTTTAGAATTTGGGACACGTGTGCCAAATTTCATGTCTTTACCACAGAATGCACGATTTCGCTTACCCGCTGGACTTTGTATTGTAAATTGCATACGAATACCATTGGCGTTATGTTCAAAGTACTGACTAAACATGTTTAACATTACCATACCGTGGTCGTTCTCGTCCGCCAGGATGAGGAGGCTGTCCCACCCATCCAATCGGCCCGCTATGTCGCGTAACTGGAACTCCCATTGCTGTTGCCATGACGACCAGGACAGCTCAGCGCTCGCGGGACTAGAGACATTCCAACTATTGTCGCAGTGCTGGGAGGGTGGCTGTGCGGTGAAGACGCCGGCGATACTTTCTACAAATTCAATAGCAAATACAACAAATGACGATGTGGGTGAGATAATATCTTGCGTTAAAGAAAACACGACAGAATATAATCTTCTAGTGTTGAGAGGAGTTTTCTTAAGTAGAACCAACTTTCTGGCATGATATTCCGGCAATACAGAATCTCAAACCCCAAACCCGACCGAAGAGCTCGGTAGCATACAACTAAATACATTTAAATCAGTGATATATGTAATCTGAAGCATGCGCCATTGATTGACTTTGTTCTATGATAAACTAAGCGATCATTTTGTAATCGTTTTGTGATCGGTCTATTCCTGCAAATAACTCCTCACGAAATATGTGTATTAAAATATATGTGTGTTAAAATATAAAAAAACCATCAATAATGTCTAAAATTGGCTACGTAACACACAAAAAGCACTAACAGAAGATTCAGCAACAAGCTCGGCATCTATGGTTACGTAACAACTCTCCTTATATGGACTGAGCGGGTGAGGACAATGGTGCTCTGTAAACATCGATGATTTGGCTCAAAATACGACGCTTCCAACGGTTTCATCGAACGGACCACATGCATTATGCAGAGATAAATGTCTTGTCTTTAACTATATTATGGTTTTATAGTTAACAATGCCTGGACCAAAGCAAACAAAAAATAGTGTCACACCCACTGGATTCTTTAGGCACAAACCGCGCAGCTGGCCGGTTCCCAACACTAAAACGTTGACTACAATGAGTGCGTGTCATGCAGTTGCAGCAAGGCACCAGCGTGATGCGCACTCGTTCTAAGAGCACGTGTTTTTTTTTGGTCCCCAAAAGACCTAAACCGGAAACAGAACCCGCGAGAACTGTACAGCCCTATACTAGGACCACATCAGGCGATCGCGTGCAAACACCCCAAATAATAAGAGACATATCCCAGCTTATCTGAACCCAAGGGAAACGAGATATTTGCTGCTGGATGCCTAGCAAAGGTAGTTGTGTCAAACAATATGGACATATTATGTATAGTAGGGAAAACGAGTAGTTCTTTCTCTTTTGTCCGCGTGTCGAGGTTCTATCCCTTACTTTGTCTGCCACGGATGTGTCACGACGGTGATACTTCTGAGGCGAAGACGGCGCCCGTCGCCATGACTACACGACTCTCGATGCCGAGTGTTATGGTTACCGCATGTGGATTTATAATAATATAATAATCGAAATAATGATAATAATAATAATGTTTATTGTCCAAATGTATGCATCTCAATTAAACTTAGACATATATAACATAGGCAATAGCAGAAGCCGGTGCTAACATAAAGTGCAACCTCACAACTAGGTCTATACAGATACCCACCACCCCCCCACACCCCCCCCCCCCCCACCCACCTCCAGCAAAACATGAACGGTCCCTAGTAGTAGAATTTTCTACAAGTAATTAAGGTTAATATCATAGTAGTAATAGTTTATTTCAAAGCAACAATGAGCCCGAGGCCCTCGTGTTGAAAAGATGCAATACACATAATGACATGTGGCGGGTTCATACAATAGTACACTGGAACGTCATCCAGGTTCTCTCATCTTGCTCGCCAGATAAACATATTCAGACAATCTGTTCTGTAATTTCGTGCTCTGTGACATAACTAGTGCTAAAAATTTATCTTTATTTGGTAGTTAATATCATATCTTGTCCCGAAGAATATACACAAATATAATCTGTTGACTACTTTAGTACTAAGGACGATAAAATTGCTCTCTTGAAGGAGGGAGTTTAATGATATCTTATATTACACCATTCAAAAAACTAATCAGTTCTGGTCTTTGAGCAATGCAATTGCTTCGCTTCTCTAGTATTATAACCGTGGATAGTATACCTCGTAACAAATAAAGATTGAATATGTCCAGGTAATATACCCTGGTAATGCCATAATATTAATGTCGCCAAAGTCAAAAATAATAGTCTTTAATCAGATTTTCTCCCCACCACTTTAATATGTTCTATGACAAAAGTACCTAAATGCGTGTATCTTAAATCAATTATTAATCATTTAAGAATAAATGCGGCATGCGAGTTCATGATGATATCAATCATATAGAAAAAGGTATAAGTGATTTATTGAGCGTAGTAACTGCTCACATGCTTATCTCCTTTATCGGCATAAATACACTTGGTGACTGTCAGTGTATTCATACGGACCAGCTGTTAAAGTGCTAACATCGGAGAGACGAAGAAACAAAACACAACACCATCTAATTACCAGCGGAGATATATTCGTTTACAACGTAAACGTGTCGTTCTCATGTATTCACGGCTACTTACCGGAAACAACGAAGTACAGCAAAAGTAGTCCTCTACACATGATGAAGTTTACATCTCTTGGTTTTGCTGTGGACGTCATTCTAGTTATCAATCCTAGCAATTAACCTCGATATCGATTATGTATAAGTCTTATATATGTGCGCAGCCGACAGCACCCTCTCCGAGCTATTGATCCATGTAACCTAAGAACTCTGTGGATGGCCAATTGCACGATCTTGCCCGCGCTGTCGTTTATATAATGCAGACATCGGCGGGTAGGCGTTCCGCGGAGTGATACAAACGGTGCAACGCTCCCCCGGCCTGGCCACATTGCGCTCATATCAGATGAACTGACAAAATAGTTCGGGTGATTTATTGCGGTTGATGTTCTTCACTGACATATATCTGACTAAACTTTATGTGTAATAAGTAATAATTGTGTACATGGAGTACGAGGATGGATTGCTGGACGTATGTAGGAGGCTTTTATCTGTGCAGGTCATGTGGCGGGATATATTTGATGTGATCGTAGATTTGGAATTTAGTTTTAATTAATTAGACAATATGTCATCCCGCATATCATTGGCTCAAATTATGTTTTTTGTGACCATCATAGCAACGTACATTTAATTGGCTCATGTTCATTGCGCCAGGGGAATCAGGGGATATTAGTGGGTTAATTGCGCGTCACTGACGCTGGTTCTCAGCTCATTGTTCTGTATTGTCCCTGTGTTGCAGGTTTGTTTCATTTCATCATTTCTCGCCATTTCATATTAATTCAATGGGCTTGAACCATCGATCCACGTGCCGCTAGGCTCTCCGGTGGCCAGAGCACTCAATGCGAGCGCTCTAACCCACTGAGCTATCGGGGCGGCCCCCCGGGCCGTTTGGACTGGTCTATCAGAGCACACTCGGCGACAGCCGAACACGCCAACCGGGCCGGGCAATACGTAATTATTCGTGATCGTGGAGGTGCTAGAGCGTATTTTCCGAAAAACATATTCTCTTCGAGGAACATTAACATTGAGTAATTTGTTTAGGTAATTAATGTCTAAGGCAAGGTTACTTCATTACCCTATCATCATGAAATCATCACCGGTAAAATTATGTGTCAACCTAACTAGCCTGATTATCAGATTCCGCCGCAAGTAGCCACATAGGGTAGTCACAAGTTATGTCTTTGTTACGGGGTGTTTTCCGAATGCACTTACACAACCCAGCAAAGTGGCATTGACATGTACTTTATTTCGGTCAGAGGAAAAACCGGGAGTTGTGGCCGAGTGGTCTGAACGGGTAAAAAGATGTTTCGTGATGACTGGATATTGCTGTACGTGTTTTCTCTGTGGATCCTCAGCAGTAAGTCATGCTCTGAGGACCACCGGAATCTGGCGCACCGGAAGCCAGCGTAATCCCGCACAAAATTAACATAAATAAACTAAATACCGAAAACCGCTCAGACTACCCGGCAACATCTTGAAAAGAACAAACAGACAAAGTCCACACATTCGTATTTGAACAAAGAGCATATATTCACAGTGTCTTTGAATACATAATTAACATAAACTAATTTAATCCCTTCAAAAATCTGAACGAAACATACATGGCCATCTCATTTATCTTTCAATAGAACCCAAAGCATGAACAGAAATCTTTAAGAGTATTCCCCATTGAATCACCAAACGAAATGTCGTACGCCTGTGAAACGCATGACATAAAGGATGTCCTTAATATGACTTAAGTTGCGTCATGTGTCGTATGACCTTCACGTTAGCACTGTGACCTTGACCTTCAGACGGGAATGCACTTGGCGGCCCAGAACCAGTGCTTTCGTACTTCATCCAATCTCAGCCTGTTTGTGGCGCAGTACTACAACAACGAGTGGGATTGACCCATTGATATAATTATTTTTATATTCCTAATTCGCTGAGTATGTAGTTAAAAAATCAAGAAATCTAAGATGGAAAAATACATCAGAAAAGTATAGTACTACGGCCTATGGTTATAAGATGCCTATATATATATAAATATATATATATATATATATATACAAAATATATATAAATACGGATTTACCGGAACGTAAGGAATATATCTCATCATAACATAATTTATGAACTTAAATTATTACTTTGGTATGTCATCCTCCATGTAAGTACATGATGGCATGACACGATCACGTATGCGCTGAAGTACTATACCTACCCCTCTCTGACCTTCGATGGTGCAGGGAGAACCCCTGTCAACCAGTGCAGGGTAATACCTCTGGTAGACGCTAGGTCCGTCCCGAACCGTCTCCAGAGAAAAATACCCGACCCTGCAACATATTTGGCGATAGCGTGTCAAGCATGTTCTTCTGCATGGTATTGCTATAATTACACCAGCCAGGGCGGATTCATTGTGGAGGGGAGGGAATATTATTTTCCGAACTCCGCGATTGGCATCCACGAATTTTTGGAGATTCCCTCTTTACCGTGATACGTTATGTGAATATCTCGATACTCGCGATATAACATTGAAGGTTTTTTTTCGCGCCTGGTCTTGATCAGTCCTCATCTTGGAGATTCGATATTGCTCTCCCTAATTCCTGGGGATTCGCGATTCACAGAATCTACCCCCCCCCCCCCCCACCCCCACTATTGTAGAAGGAAGTTCCAATTTGCGTGGGTTGATATCTCCGGAAGCATCATCAGCGGGCCAGAAAAAGGAGAGGTTCTACACCAGATTGGAGGGTAATTTACACCAGGAACGGACATCCACGCTGGAAAGAATAGGGGGGGAGGGAGCTGTCTGTCACGCGAACACGCAAGACAACCACCCCCCCCCCCACCCCCTCTTCAAAGACAATTTATGAATCTCTGTTATCCATATATCTACGTTCAGAGGCGACCAAAGTGTTCAAAGACGTTGAATAACCATAGTAAAATGCTTATTATTATTTTATATTAGACAGGTATTAATAATGATATCAACAAATTGTTTACCGTAAGTTGGGCAAAGTCGACTACTGTGAGCACTTATTACGCATGCATCGTGTCGAGTGGTACGTAAGCTGTTTCAATGTGAAAATATAATTTGAACTGAGTGCTTTGTTCTACTACGTTAGGTCAAGTCAAGTCTGGCATTCGGTCAAACCTAGAGCGCATATATGCGTCTACCTCCCTCACCTTATGTTGTTGTCGTAATTGGTATAGAACGTGACGGTCGGCAGAGGTCGACCGTTGTCATCCGGTATCATGGCGTTTTCTCCGGTGACACACAGCAGCACACCACAAAGCCTGGTTGGAGAGATGGGAGAGGCACATTTGAAAACTATAAGTGAACTTTGTAAGTAAAATAGTCCCTATATCGAAGATAGCGACAACTGACTGATAGGAAATATATAATAGTGGAGCTTGAGGCGTGTAAGGATTTATAGGCCAAAGTATCAACCACGAATAGACGAATCCAAGTGGTTGAATCCGTCCAGGGGCCAGTTTCACGAAACCTTCGTACCGTACGTTACACGTAGCCCATATACGAAGGTTCGTACGAGAACTGTACGTGCGTTTCACGAAGCCTTCGTACCTCCTTCGTATTTTGTATGGCTAAAGCCCATCGTACGAACCTTCGTACCATTTTTTTAACGCCGGAAGTGAAAGAAGTACCAATGCGCATGTGATAAATACATGAAATTTTCCATGAAAACATTTAATCGAATCGAAGAAGGGCCTTTGACGTAAGCTTTTGCATAAATCTAGTGCTTTTGCCGTTGCCAACAATATTAATTCGCGTCATTTTTGTATATAATTTTTGCAGTTTCAACCCATTCATAATGTCCAAGGCGTCATGCGACCGTTGCTAGGGTAACGCATTGTGACGTCCTAAATATGTGGGATGGATTTTGACCTTATAAGTAACGTAGTAACGATTCCAACTTTCACAGATACCGTAGACGTAGACATAAATGTATGTCTTTATGCTGGTACGAAGGGTGTACGATAGGGTCGAGGCACTCGTAGATGTACGAAGGAACATAAGATGTATCTTATGTTAATTAGAGGTACGAAGGCTTCGTGAAACCGGATTTACGGGTCACAATCTTCGTACGAAGGTTCGTACACGTACGAAGGCTTCGTGAAACTGGCCCCTGATCTCAACATGTAACATGGATGGATATTGGGTGAATTGCCAATGGTGGGAGGGGGTGATTAAATGATGAAACCGCCTCGGATACAACTGGGGTTTGAACCCGCAATGTGTTGGGTTTCTGTTGGAGAATGATACTTCTCGACCGCGGCGACTGCCCCACAAGTAAGAATAACTAGACATAACATATATCATGACATCTATTATTCAGGGGCGGATCCAGGAATTTGAACATGCAGGGAGGGGTCCACTGGAAACTTGCGACCGGAGGGCGTAAAGGGGGGTGGGGGGCGGTCGGGGTTCTGAAAAGATGCAACCATGTTTTTGTCTATTGGGGGATGGGGGGCGGTCTGGGTTCTGAAAAGATGCAACCATGTTTTTGTCTATTGGGGGATGGGGGGCGGTCTGGGTTCTGAAAAGATGCAACCATGTTTTTGTCTATTGGGGGATGGGGGGCGGTCTGGGTTCTGAAAAGATGCAACCATGTTTTTGTTTATTGGGGGATGGGGGGGGTTCTTATTATTGATGATATTTATTGAGTTAATCTCAGTAATAAATGAATGTGCAACTACCCTCGCGACCCCCACGAACCCCACGGTTTTCATGACGCCCCCCCCCCCTCCTTCCCCTTGATTCCTACCCGTTATCACCGCCAGAAGGAAGAAAAGCACGTCTCGAGCTCCACTGAGCGGATGTGACGTCACGCAGAAGGAACCCTCCGCCATTGTTTTGACTGCTGTTGTCATAGCGATGAGTGGCGTAGATTGCTCTGTCAGCCGATACAGCTGCAAAAAGGGCACCACACGAATTAATGTATGTTCGTAACTCCCAGGTTAAACTACACTGTAAGTCCTTTCAGCAATAAAATATATGTTAGAAACCTTTTTATTTAGCGAGGTTATAATTGGCAGGACATGGCCTGAACGACGTTGTAGTATAATTAAAAAATAAACAATGAGCGCGTTTGTTTATTCTCAACCTGTTGAAGGTTTAATGTTTACGTTTAGCTGTGTTGAACAATCTTCAACGTAAAGCTGTTGAGGATAAAAAAAACGCGTTTATTGTGGGTTGGGGTTTCCGTTGAATATGTTGACGTCGTGATGTAAAGCAATGTGTCAACAAGGTTGAACTTGTTGACGAAATTGAAGTAAACGTGTTGAGGTTTCATATTTGTTGAGAATAAAAAAAAGTGATTGAGCAGGTTTACGTTTAAGGTTTGTTCAAACTTAAACCTGTCGAGAATAAACAAACGCGCTCAATAGGTTCTCACAAATCATCAGGTGGTACATTCGTGGTCCTAACCGTTGCTTCCAAACATCCGCTGACATGCTCTGTCGAGCGAGCTGCAGCCACCCCGGAAGCACTGACCCCTGCCGTCATCACAGGGTTCAAAGTTCGCGACCTTTCGGGTCGGTGAACACTGAAATATGATGGACGAAATAATGTGCGTTATGCGTAAAATGTGGGGAATTATTTATTTCATTTTTCAGGCGTTCAGACGCCAAAAGCATACGGCGGTTACCAATTAAAATACCCAACTTGACGGTACTAAAGCACAAAATAAGCATAAAACTTTCCATTATTTAATAGTCTTAGGGAGCAAAGTGATAGGGACAATTCTTCCTCAATGGCAGTTAAGTCAAGTGCAGCATGTTGCAACAGTCAAATAACCTCTTTTCTCAAAGTCTGCCCGTGAAATAACTAGCAATTAGTACCTTATATCTATTTATACAATTAATTGTATTTCATACTATAGCTTGATAGACGGCTTATGTAACTTCCATACGCGTTTCTGTGCCAAAATCTTAAATGACTTAAATATACAAGATTAAATTGAATACATTATCGTGCATATGTCTAGTACACAAAAAAAGCCTCTAACGGGTAAGCTCGCACTTTTGTATTGTTTCAATTATGGAATAATTGTATCCACATGATAAAATTAACTATTCCTTGCTGTGCCAGCCTCCGATCCGCCATATAATACCTGTGGACTCCTGCCGTCACATCGCCTACATCTGTCGTGTTCACAGGGTTCAAATCGAGATCGTAGCTGTAACATCAACATTAGCCTAATTAAAATCCTCACTTTTCCTAAAGTGCCACTCGTATATTGGTTAATTATGCCTAGCCATGTCATCAGCGTTGGCAATATCAAAGCCATAACTATTATGGCAAAATAGACTTTTAATTTTATCAAGTTATAAGTTATTATTAAGTCAATCTGTCGCGATGAATCGACCTTATGCAACAATAAACCTCGAGCTGAGTTTACTTTAGATTGCGGCGTCGTTTACACGAAACTAATATATATGTTGCCTAATATATATATTTCGATGAGAGTGGGGTGGGGGGGGAGTAATGGCGGGGCATGAATGAAGTCATTTTCCTCTGCTTACCTGGCATGTCTCTGGGTGACAGCAATCACATTGCTGCAACGATAATCTTAATGCCAACAACAAGCCAGAAACTAATTATGCGACCCTAAAAATCAATGGATACACATCAACATAATAGTGCTAGTTCTCTTACTTTTCGATATATTAAATATAACTGTTTTTTCGGCCACATTGCAAAATGGCGGACGGGTTGCTCGTGTAGTTAGACATGACACCATAACTATCAGCCAATGTTACGGTTGTTCCCTTCAGTGGCATTCACCATCGACGTTTCATCCTGGCATAACAAAATGGCGGACGTTGTTTATATAACAGCTCAGCCACGTGCTTGGATACCCGATATGTTGTTATGGTGACGACCATGATGGACGGTCACGTGACACTCACATAAGGTCCGCAGTCACAAGTCTCCGATCCTTCAATCTTCCCATCTCCACAAAATGAAGCCGTCTGAGAGAGATAGAAGGCGCTTACTTCAAGACGAAGTACAACATCATTTGCTATCCAATTTGTTTCTTCGTGCGCGTTCTCAACTTATAATACGAAATATACATAAATAAGGATAAATCGTAGAGTCATGATCACACATGATCATGGTTATCATGAAGTAACTCTGACTGTTAATCAGAAAATGATATGAAGTGTTAATTAACTTCTCGTGTACTCACAACTATCGGTTCCTCCTCCTGAAAATAACATCAAACGAATTAATAAATTGAGGCTGTCATAAACGTTGTGAGTCGATCATGAACGTGTAAATATTGATCGTATTGAGCCTATCAGATGATGAGGACACTTTCTTATAGAGTTTCTTACTAGAGTAGGCCTACTGTTCTTGTATTTAGACGGACACATTGTACGTTGACAACTGCTAAGGTTATTACCTACAACCATCAATTAAGGATATGCTACAGTCTGCTGTGCATAGAGCAGAGGCCACTTGATGTCGTTAGAAAAATGACGTCATCGTACTACGTCATTAATAATAAGCAGGATGACGTCATTATTAATGACGTAATATAATGACGTCATCGTCCTAAGTCATTAACAATGACGTCATCCTGCTACGTCAGTGGGACGTCATCGAACTACGTCATTAATAATGACGTCAGTAGCGGATGGCCACGCGCTGTGGCAGCGAGATAATGTATATCAATGTCGATGCTTGGGCAAAAATAAGACCATTATTATAGACTCAACGTACAAACTTTCACTGCACTGTTATTGGTTATTAGTTCACGTAATATTATCACCACCTGGCCGAAGAATATGGTCTTGTCGACGCAGTCCCCGCCGAGGCAGACATTGTTGGCGTCACATTCGGTACCGTCGGCGACGTACAAAGGGCCCTCTTCAGACTCCCAGTCTCCATGGCGACCACTCCTGTAACCAAGCGACACCGATTGTCAGATGCCAGGTTTTTTATATGCATATATATATATAGGCCCGAGCAGAGCCAAGAGAGCGAGGGTGGGGGCATCGGAGGCACGTACTATTCCCTCAGTATCATCACTTTCCAGATACTTAATCAGCCCTATTTATGCATTGCACAAGGATGGTAGTCTAGAAACTTGGGATTATCACTTTAGAAGTTGGTTAAAGTTTACGTTACAGCTGCTCAATAACATGGAAAAAACAACAAAGATCATAATTTATTTAAATGCAAAAATGAATTACATATCCCCTTGATATAACGATGTAATGCTGTTAATTTAGACTTAGAAACAAACTGATTTGTATTTTTTTAACGTTATTGTCTCTGTGATAAAAAAAATTGCATTATAGTCGTACAGGCAAAAGTCACTGGATACAAATATGTTCCGTCGAGGGTTCTTGTAAGGGCTGAGACTACTCGTATCAGCGGGTCCCGTGCACTGTAGCAACCCACACTTGTAGTGATTTGTGCTGAAACAGTGAAAGCAGCACTGACAAACCACGCAGTCGTTAATAGAACAGACCTAATGCATTGTGGATATTTAATATCAAGTAAATACGAATAGTACTTTAACATCTAGATTGGTTTAAATCTACTGCTGCAAGTCCCAAGACCAATAAAGCATGCGAAACTAATTTAAATTTTGTAGTTTCATGTTGGTAGGTATCAGCAGTGTTATGTTAGAGGAACAACAGCCATAATCTGGTAAATGTGTTACATACAGTCCTCCTGGTACTTGCTTACTCGCTCATGCTGCATGGTTGGTAGGCACCCTGGGCCGACATCCCACAGTGACCGTACAAACTAGGTCGGGTCAAAGTGATGGTGTGACATGCGACAGCACCCGTAGTGTAATCTATAGAGAAGAGATGAAAAAACATACAGTTCCAATATTTATAGATAAACAATGAAGACACAAGTTTGCGTTGTGCTCACTTATGTTACTTTTTGCTTTGGGCAACAATGACAATAGGTTTTTAATTCACTTTGAGACTCACTGTATCCCCAAGCGTCCGCACACTGATCGGCCCGCGTCAGACAGCGCCCCTGACGGCAGAACCCAGTCTACAAATGATGACAAAAAATATCAATGAACCAATTGGAAGCGCTTGATGATGTTAACTGTCAGTGCTTCCAGTGTTTAGACGAGCTTGTGTGTGAGAGCCCAAAACGTCCGACTGCCCAAAACGGGCCAGGGTCATGACTTTCACACCTATAAAATACTGCACAGTTAGATGCTATTTTGTCCAAGCACAACACGATCATCAAAGAATAAATATGTCCCCAGATTTGTTTCGTGCCCTCCTAATCTCGCAATAATTATTGTTTTATTTCTTTATCTCTGCTAAACGAAATCGCATTGTTTTATCTGTTTTTGTATCTTATACGATAAATCATAAACAAGTGTTAAGTAAATTAATTGTTCTCTGAAAACGCACAAGTTGTTGAATGCTGTTGATTATCAAGAAAAATTACTACAAATTAACCCTTTGCTTATATTCTTTGTCAGCATATGTAAAGTAAGTATTAATATTTGTCTTAATATTTATATTTTTTATTGATATTAATATTTGTATTAAGGTAATTGCCCGTGTTCCAAATGCGAAGCAAATAACATAGTGTGAGGCCAACTGGTGAATCACTGACCTCTAGTCCGTGACCTTGACATGCGATGCCGTCCTCCTCTTGATTATCCGGGCACTTGAGGCAGTGAAATGTGGATAGGACCATTATAATGAGATATTATTTAGAGGCATTTATTACCAACAACAACATTTAGAACAAAAAGGTATCGGATAATATGTAAATGTAATTAGTTTACGTTTAAGCGTTCTTCCACAGCTATAACAGTAAATAAATGATTTCAATCATATTTGTATCTCCAAATTAAAGTTACATATTTGTGTCATAAAGAAAATAAGTACTTACGGCGAGCGTTTTACTTTAACTTATTTTATGTTATAGTTTTAATTTATTGTACCTTTATAGGATTGTTCGGTTTGGCGATACGGCATCGTTCTGTAAGTTGTGTCCACAAATAAAGCAGATTTAAGTAGATAAACGTCACGATTGATAGACTGGCTGCACAATGATATGATGTGTGTCTCATGGCTTAGCCATTCATCTGGCACAAAGTTAAAGTTGCATGTCGAGTTTTTTCCCGCCAAAACTAAGCCCAGGCGAAATTTATATCAAAATTTGCAGAAAACTCGATTGTTCCATTCCATAAATTCAGAAACCTGATAAACCTCGCCGTTTCGGCTGTGGTGTGGCAAACGTGTCTATACCGCGACACCACAGCACTCTGTCGCGGCACTGCTACTTACAACAAAGCATCGCGAAGCACTCAAACTAATGACGTTTACCACTGAAATGAAAATTTGTGGTAAATTGATATCACGGGCAAGGCTAAGAGACACTATTTGGTAGTCTGGCATGGGTGGAGTATAGGCAAAACCAATCTTGAATGATTCAAGGACTGATTCTTATTTGTATTTTGACCTCTTTAGTTTTGGCGGGAAAGAGCTCGACATGCAACTTTAATAATAATTATAACATCCTATAAACTATGGCCTGACCTGTGAAGTGTGTCCCGTACAAAAGTCGTCAAGATCGCAGGAAGAAGAGCCCTCTCGGCATGGGTGACCTTGAGATAAAAACTGGGAGAGACGCTCAACTATCAAATAATATCATATTGATATTGATATCATATTGATATCCTATTGATATCATATTTATATCATATTGATATCGATATCATATTGATCTCATATTGATCTCATATTGATATCATATTGATATTGATATCATATTGATATTGATATCATATTGATATAATATTGATATTGATATCATATTGATATCATATTGATATTTATATCATATTGATATTGATACCATATTGGTGTTATTCGGGAGCAGGCCCAACGGTAACAGTAACAGTTATATAAAACCGTATCTTACATTGGATATTATCCGAAAGACGTAATTCGAAATTTGTTTGTAGTGCCATGAATGTCATTGCCTAGAATTTGAGGCTATGAGACAGCGCTGCAGGATCACTGTAATTGCACAGTTACAACATGATTGGTGTGACCCACTAAGAGGAAAGATACTGATCAATTATCAGTTACGTATCTCACCTGACATGTGTCGGTGTCACAACAAGCGCCCTGGAAGCATTGGTGACTAGGACTACGGAGTCGACATCCCTGGCAACAGTTGCAGCAGCCACCCAGACAACCCTGGATGAGACACAGACACGGATGAGACATACATGCAAAGCGTTTAACTCTTCAATAAAAACTGATGCGCAATTGTCAGCATTATTATAGGTGCATACTCTTCACACTTGGCATTGCATATATCAATTAAATCATGTCGCCTTTACAAAGAGATGTGTGGAAAGCTTTGTCTCCCCGCCTGCCACCCCCCCCCCCCGTCGCTAGGCAACATCTCCGCTGACCTTGCCACAATCGCATTCTTCCCCCGGGTCCACGACGCCATTGCCGCACGTGTCACGTGACGAGGGGGTCATGGCCTGGGGAATAATGTTAACCATTATGCAATACATATATGTACATCAATGTTAAACCATTATGCAATACGCACGGAGGTCAATGTTAACCATTATGCAATACGTATGTGCATCAATGTTAAAAGATTATGCAATGATGAGCGGATTCAATGTCAATGTAATATTTATTACAACTGTTTGTCACATAATATTTGGGGTTTAATGGACTTGTAGGCTACTGATGTGACACAACCTGGACCCCGGAAGCGAATGCGACCTCGGGAGTGACAAAAATGGAACGCCCCCTGGGGGTGGGGTAGGAGAGAGAAGGTAAGAGCGATCATTTCGGTGGTGGGTTGTGAAGGGGGTGGGGAGTGGGGCAGGGCAGGGTAGACCACACTCACAGTTGCGGGCGTATTTCGCAGGCAATCACTTTTCGGTCTGTCGAGGAATGCGTTAAAGTCCCCCTTGGAGCACCGACTGAACACCGAAGACATGATCTGCTGGCTGTTACTAAAACAGGGACCACAACCATGTTCGTCACATATGTGCAGTTGGATAATGCCTTCCATTCACTGCCCCAGCATTGGTGGAACTAGCCATGATGTAGTGCGCGATGCATATTGCCATTGCATCTGGCATAGAGATGAACTTAATTAGGAACGGATAGTATACAAGATACTACCCATAAATACTACCCATTTTCAACCAATCCGGTAAGCGGTGAGTCTTATTAATCTCAATGACATTTAAAACATTCCTGAATGTATATTACCCATCTTAATTTGTGGAAATGTCATTATCCAAATTGTTGCATCCAAGCAAACACCAATTACAGTAAGATTTTAGATTTATATATCTACAGCCACGTACATCTATCCTCTGTATGATTAAAATTGAGACTTACATGGCTGTCGCCATGAGACAGTTATTGTCTCCGGCATCACAGCACCCTGCAGTAAGAGGTATAATGTTGATAGTGGAAGCGACACATAAAGAAAAGCATATTTAAGAATATACATGGGAGGGGGGGAGGCAAGGGGTATTTACGTTCCTCTGGAATGGGCTTTTCACTTCACCGTGAACTGGGAATGAGGCAAATAATTCTTCGTGAACTGGAAATGGGGTATTATCAGACCTTCGTGATTAAGGATTTTTTAATTAATCGTGACCTGAAAATTTTAATATTAAACAACCACCAATCGGGAAATCGCAAACTTGTAACATGCATTCCGCCTTTCCTTTGTATGCAGGGAGTTCTCTTTTTAATTCATCGTAACCTGGGAATAAAGAAAGTTCATCTTCGTGTTTAGAGAACCACGATACATTGTATGCCTCTGATATCTGACGCACACAGATATTGGTGAATCGAGTAAACTTTCCCCGCTCACGAGTTACATAAACAGCTGACCTTCCGGGTTTTCATGGACGTAATGGATAAGTACGGTTCAACTCTATATAATTCAAAAGTACAGAGTGAAAATTAAAGTTGCACATCGAGCTCTTTCCCGCCAAAACTAAGCCCAGGCGGAATTTATATCAAAATGTGCAGAAAACTCGATTGTTTCATTATATAAATTCAGAAACCTGATAAACATCGCCGTTTCGGCTGTGATATGGCAAACGTGTCTATCCCGAGACACCACAGAACTCTGTCTCGGCACTGCTACTGAAAGCATGACATTTACCACCAAAATGAAAACTTCAAAGTCAAGGCTAAGAGACTCCACTTGGCAATCTGGCATGCGTGGAGTATAGACAAAATAAATGAATAAGGATTCAAAGACAAAATAAATAAATAAGGATTCAAAGACAAAATAAATAAATAAGGATTCAAAGACAAAATAAATAAATAAGGATTCAAAGACAAAATAAATAAATAAGGATTCAAAGACAAAATAAATAAATAAGGATTCAAAGACAAAATAAATAAATAAAGATTCAAAGACAAAATAAATAAATAAGGATTCAAAGACAAAATAAATAAATAAGGATTCCTATTTGAATTTTGATTTGTTTAGTTTGGGCGGGAAATAACTCGATATGCAACTTCCTGTACCATCTCTGTATGAAAAACAAAGTACGTCACGCATGGTTTAGAACATAGATGAACCTCTGAGTGATCGAACGGACCCAGGTGTATCTGAGATCATCCGGGCAGAGAGATGCTGCAACTTTGTTTATTGGAAGATGATAAAAGGCACCAGCTTAGCAAATAGCAAGTACGTACGATGGCAGAAAGCCTACAAAGTACAATAAATGTAAAATAATGAATAGTCATATTTTCTTCAACCGTTTAAATCCGCTACATAGAATAAAAGTCGGAGTCCTAACAGCAGTCGTATCTAATGATTGACGTGAAACACAAATGATGGTAAACGATCAATGTCCCCCTTTGCTTACCAGACACGTCATGGATCATGCCTAGGCCGTGACCCAATTCATGGGCCACGGTGGCTGCCAAGGAACGCTCTGAAACCAAAAATAGGACTACAAGTAAAGAAAAGGCGCAAATATACGATTATCACCAAAAGGAACGCGAACAATATTATGAACCCGTCCAAATGATGTAAAAGTTTAGTTGATTGATATGCGTATTTTTACAAAATTTACCAACACGAATTTATTTGCGACAAACATTCATTGTTCATTCATTCATATGCTATATATATATATATATATATATATATATATATATATATATATATATATATTTTATATATATGTATATAATCAATTTATAATCGTATTTACCAAGCTCTGAAATTATCAGATATTTTATTATGTATGAAAGGGCACTAAATGCTGAGCTGAGCGCATTGGTAAGCTTACCATCTTGTATGGTAAGACGCACGATGCCTGCACCGTAGTCAGTGGTGCAGGCCCCGCCCAGAGGCATCAAACCGTTATGATTGTCCCCGGCTGACACACTGCGACCTCTGAAAAGTCACAGCTGTCCTTTATTAAATTACCATTTACTCACAGCACTCTCTTTCTATATATATGTATTGTCAGTTACACGTGAAGTACTGAACATTAATTCCTAAGTAAGGGGTGCAACCTTGTCATAATATTGCCTTGGTTTCGTTCTCATAGTAAAGGGACATGACTCAAACAGAAAGTGAACACATTTTAGTTACATAGTACAGAAACGCTGCGGTATAGCTCTAGAGTTTATATTTTCGGAATCAAAACTCATTTTAGGTAACATTGTAAACAGACATACCGAAATAGTTTTAATATATATATGTAGATTACGGAATCAGTTCACCGTGGACCCATTTAGTCGCAGCCGGCCGCTGTAGGGTTGGTGAGGTCTACGTACGTCGCTGTCGTACGTCCCTTTATCGTATTACTATACCGGTCGTTATAATTCGGTCCCCACCCCGTTTCTCCGCAGTCCTTGGGTTTTGGATGATATCCTATCCCTCTCCACCCTCCCCCCTCCCACCCGGTAGTTAATTATTGAATCAAATGCTTGGTTCCGCTCCCGGTTCTTATCCGATCATCGAGGAGATAATCCAAGACCAACCCAGCTACTGCTAGTCACCCAAAAACACAATGCCAGTGTAAAATCATGACGTGGCTGGTCACACAAACTCACGTGACCAGCATAGATACGTCACTCCAGCGCCTGCGCAGTTGCACATCACTTCTGTATTTTGCGAAGGCCATGCGGATATCCTCCAATGAGGCTTCGGGTCCGCCGATGACGTCAGTCCCGTTCCAGACTTCAAGTCCTGTCACAACCAATGACGTCTCGATGGAAGACAGTCGCTAGGGAAATAAACCGAATAATGCATATGTTATAATTAGATTTCAAATTTAATTAATATTTTTACTAACCTCTGTAGCCGTTTGCGCAGAAATCCTATGTGAAAATACACTCCCGACAAATAGGGAATATAGGTCAAAGCACAAGTGCACGTGCATACCTCCAGAAAACGGTGTGTAAAGGATTTGATATCGTATATACCTCCAAGAAAACGGTGTGTAAAGGATTTGATATCGTGCATACCGCCAGAAAACGGTGTGTAAAGAACTTGATATCGTGTATACCTCCAGAAAACGGTGTGTAAGGGATTTGATATCGTGTATACCCCCAGAAAACGGTATGTAAAGGATTTAATATCGTATATACCTCCAGAAAAAAAGGGGGGAGAGAATTTGGTATCGTGTATACCGCCAGAAACGACGTTTATAAGACTTCATAGTGTGTAAAACTTCAAAAGAAATGCTGATTTGATATCGGGTATATCTTGATGTTTCGTGACCAATAATCGATTTTCGATTCTTAGCCTCGCAAATTATAATTAAATTTATATCGCGGATTATGTAGCTCGGGGAAAGGTTGTCTATGTATGCACGAGCCAAACAGATGAAGAATTGGATCATGTTAGGCTATGATACCAAAGTCACACTGTTAACTCTGATGGCGGGTCCGCGTCCCGGTTCAGCATCCCGGGTCAGCGTTTCCGATTAGGAGACGTCAGCGTGGCGTGAATGAAGATTGATGACGTCACGACGAGTTTACCTGATCAGTTTCCTTGGCGAGGTCGTAGAGGAATCCTGCTGGATCGTCAGCTCTAGCCCTCAGAATCTCGGACTGAAGAAATCTTGTTTATTAAAATATGGCGCGAAATGATGGTATCTTAAAAATATATATATTCAATGAAGAAATCTAAACTCTCTATGTATAGCATATCTTCATGATTAAAGATAATTCTCATGCTTTAAGATAATTTTCATGGTTAAAGATACTTTTCATGATTAAAGATAATTTTCACGATTAAAGATAATTTTCACGGTTAAAGATAATTTTCATGATTAAAGACAATTTTCATGATTAAAGACAATTTTCATGATTAAAGACAATGTCCATCTTCATGATTAAAGATAATTTTCACCTTCATGATTAAAGATAATTTTCATCTTCATGATTAAAGATAATGTTCATCTTCATGATTAAAAATAATTTTCACCTTCATGATTAAAGATAATTTTCATCTTCATGATTAAAGATAATTTTTATGATTAAAGATTAAATATAATTTTCATGATTAAAGATTAAAGATAATTTTCACGATTAAAGATAATTTTCATCTTCATGATTAAAGATTAAATATAATTTTCATCTTCATGATTAAAGATTAAAGATAATTTTCACGATTAAAGATAATTTTCACGATTAAGGATAATTTTCATGATTAAAGATAATTTTCATCTTCATGATGAAAGATAATGTTCAACTTCATGAATAAAGATAATGTTCATCTTCATGATTAAAGATAATTTTCATCTTCATGATTAAAGATTAAATATAATTTTCATCTTCATGATTAAAGATTAAAGATAATTTTCATCTTCATGAATAAAGATTATTTTCAGGATTAGAGATAATTTCATGATTAAAGATAATTTTCATGATTAAAGATAATTTTCATGATTAAAAATAATTAGCAGAATTCTCCACAATTTAGACGTATATACAATATAAGTAATTTTTGATATGCCAAAAAAATATATAGATCCAAAGAGAGATATACAAAGAGCTCATATACATCGGGCGTTGATTGGCCAGGACCGGAAATGCTAGTGCGCAAGTCTGGTTACTGGTTGACGCCAAAACGTACTACACTGCATCCAACACTGCGTACAACCTACAAACACGCTGAGCATGTCATCTGGTCGGCTACTATAGTACATGAACGCGTCAGTATGGTCGAACTGTAGTGTGTGTTGGCGTACTATTGTTCCACTATAGCCACTATAGTCGGAGCGCGAAGTCGGTTAAATCAGAAAAAGATGTATTTGTTAACATCTTAAGCGGTCAAACCTTCGAATCATTTCCCATCGATTATCTCGTTCCTGACTTTGTCGAAGCGAAACGAAAATGTAGAACTATACTTACACAGGCCTTGTCGCAGACCAGATGAATTTCAATGGCATACCTAGCCTGTAGAAAACCAATATCTTTTCACGCAAGCGTCATTGCATAATCAAAATGTTAAAAATTGTATTGCTATATTAAGTAGCGCAGTAATCAGCAATTATATGCAACTTCGTTCATGAATTAGCTTATTAAATAGATCATGAAATGTTTTTTTTATTGGTATGTATCTATGAGGAAAAGTATTCGCTGCTAAACTGTCGCATGGAACCATTAATGAACCACTGTGAACAGACCATTATTTGTTTTTAAACTTTCCAATAAAACAGTTATGATTAATTATCAAACATGATTCATAGCCAGGGCAATGCCATGTGGCTATTACTCATAACTTACCTCTGCCTTGGCCTGTGATGACAGCAATATCACAGCGATCAGTGCCAGAGTAATGGAGGCGGGTCTAGCCCGGGTTCCAGAGCCTGTCACCATATTGCCAGAGCACCAACTCATCTACGGTCCTACTCTCCCGACTGCAGAGATTCAATTCGTCTCAGTTTTTTTCCCTTGTTTGTTGGTAACTGTCTGTTTGTTGACGCAAATATACGTATTTTTTTCTGACATACCATGCAAGTTAAGCTGATCTTTGTTTTATTCAATAGATGTCGTTTTCTTACGGTTGATTCAATGAAGAAAAAATTGTTGACGAAGATCAAAGATACATGTGCTTCAAGTCAAAACTACAAGGCGTATATGTTTTGCATCATCTCTCAAGTTTATGTCTAGGACTTCGCGCTCTTAGTCTCTGAAGGGCCCACAATGACACAATGTTAGTGCGTCCCGCCCCTCATAGATAAGTGTCTTAAGACTTCAGTGGATCACAAACAAAATCGAGAGCGTCGTTGGGCGTAACGTCACTTGAAGACCAGAATACTAATGGTGTATATACTTGAAGATTTATGCTTGATGAGTCCACAGTAAACTTGTCGTGACTCTGCCAAATGTTTATGCCGGAACCTATAACAACTGTACCCCCCACAACCTACTTTGACCGTAACATCGAAGCGCATATGCGAAAAAAAACGCAAGATAAGTGTATAAATAATTTGAAGGACATTTAATGCCTTCACTGATTATTAGCTTTTTATTATTTTAGATTTTTATGTTATTTACGGAACCTAGATTTTATACAGCGGTATGCATGCAAATGCTAGCCATGTATATGTACACAGGTGTCTCGACTCCGTTTGTCTTTTTAGAAAAGCCTCGTAAAATTGTATGAGGTGGCGTCTCACCGTCTGTCACATACCCCACTGTCTTCTGTAAGCGGTTTTATCGACGGTCGTTCAACTCGAAGACCAGTCAGCTCGTCAGCAGATGTAAATTGATGCCAAGCACCGCGTGAGTAGAGGTGGAATATAAAACGTGTTGCAGTGATGCCCCAGATGTATCGCAATAAACACTGGGGTAAAACTACGTTCTTGGCAACCTCGGCACCTCTGTATGCCTGGTGCCGCCGCTCCAACCGGGCACGCGGCCGAGGAACCAGGTTAGACCTCTTGACTGACGCTTCACACAGACTCTATAGTAATGATTACGGTCATGAAATAAGTCAGTCAAATTATTGGCATGTATATAATCTGGGCAGGCTGGTTGGTTATTCAGGACCACTTTTGGTCATATCGCGTCAACGGGAGAAGTAAGGGAGAGTGGAGCCATGTCCCCGGGGGTAACCCTTACTACTACTATTACACAGGCATGGCCACAGCGGGGCGCGAACCACCGATCCACGTGCCGTTAAGGTCTCAGGTGGCCAAAGCACTCAAGGCGAGCGCTCTAGCCCACTGAGCTATCGCGCCGGTCCCACTCTCACCAGCAGGCGCTGAACCCGTGGGGCGAAGAGAGGGAGTGGGGGTGGGGGGGGGGGGGGGTCGTGTGCATGAGCGCATATTTCATTTTGGCGGTAAAACAAGATACACATAAAGAGCAAATAGTTTTCATTTCACAGCCAAAATCGTGATTTAAAGAGCTAGCAAACGCACCCTCCCCTGACTAACGTAACTGCTGGTCTCACCCCTGCTGCGTACGTCAGCCAAGTTAGAAAACGGACACGCTGATTTTTAAAAAAAAATCGCAAAACAACACCCGAATGCGCGGGCGCCGGTTGTATATATATATATACCATTACTACTCATGTACCCCCCACCCCCACCCCCCAACCCCACACACGGACCCAACACCAACCCTTCACCCCAGAGGTACCGTCGCGCTGAGATAGTTAGTTTTGGGTCCAACAAGAGGCTAGCGGCGACCGGCAGTCTGAAAGATTCTCACGATAACATCTGCTGTGGTTACAGCAAGTTTTCCTTGGTACCAGGTACCCTCAGGTCGCTTAATTGTGGCCCCCTTAGTACAATAAACATACAATATACATTCACTTGCCGCCGTGGTGTAGTGGTAGTCAGGGGCGGACCTAGGAGGAGGGGGTTTCCCCCTTGGGATCTTGAACATACACTGTAAGAGGCGCATGTTGTCAGAGCACCCCCCCCCCCCCTTTGCAAATTCCTAGATCAGCCCCTGCGGTAGCATTGTGGAATGCAGACAACCGGTTGCATGTTCAGGGCCCCCCAATGTCTGGATTACGTTTTGTCCTCTTATCTCATGGCTCCTTGGCCGGGTTCCTTAATTGTGTCCGGTTTAGCCAATGCGTGCATAAAGGTCTCACAAAAACACAAATCGAACTATGGTTAGCAGAGGCACGAGTGCTCTGTTGGACGTGCGAAGCAAAATCCTTCCTAGTTGGCTCCTCGGTGGGGAAGAAATGGAATTAGTTTGGTTACCCGATTTTGCTATAGCAATTTAAACGGAGGATTAAATGTTTGGGATTTTTTAATTGTTCATTGAAATGAGAATTTCTGTGCCTGTTTGGCTCATAATTTGTCTTCTTCTATCGAAGCCAAAGTCGGCGCATGGGGCAATATTCATATCGTGTTCTTCAAGAGTCGGAATCTACTAAAGTATCCGTCAGTTTTTATATTAAATGAAAGCGAAGACTTCACCACTCGGGTGTGTTCAGGGTGTCATGGCATGCAGATTCAAATCGGGTCGTTAATTCCATGCCATAAAATACGAAATAAAATTGTAAAACTCGGAGCAAGAAGAGTACTTAAAATGTTACGGGACACTTTAGGGATTGCAGCTTGACGCAAACGTTTTCGCTACTTAAAGTTACACATTTGCATAACAAAAGGATTTTTATTGCCTGGGACATATTTGATGTGTGAAGCAGATGTGTGGTGAATACTTGTTTTCTTCTTGATCACATTGCTGGTGAACGGACCCATTTTCAGTAACAAGGACCCAAAATTAAGCGAAAACCAATAAAAAAAAGTATTCAGATAATAATTCTGTATTCGAATATTTGGAACAAAATGTATTCAGACACAAGTACTGTATTCAAATATTTTGATTTTTTTTATATGAATACGAATATCGATTTTTTTAGAGTAAACAACACTTGGTCCAGTGATTTATTCGTCCAGTATACTTACAGTAAGGCGCAAACATAATCACCGGTGTGATGGTGGAATAATCCCAAAACCAAACCCGCCGAGGTATTTACAATCATGAATGTTAAGAAACATTGCACTCAATAGACAAAAACAAATTTTTAAAAATGAACCAGTATACCTTAATTATGCTTCTGCATAAAATACCTACAAAAAGGAACGCAGATTCACAATATTCAAGTACAATATATATTAATAATAATATCATATCGGATGAGATTCATAATATGATGCGGCTTGAGGAAGATCGCTTTAAAGAGATTTATTTTTAATGAAGATCGCTGTTAAAAGATTGATTTATTGAAGATCGCTTCTAAGATGCCAATTTTAATGGAGATCGCTTTTAAGAGATTGATTTTAATGAACATCGTCTTTAAGAGATTGATTCTCTGGAGCTTTCACTTCAAGGACGAAATCATCGCCGACAGACCGCTGCAGCCTCGTCCTCGGCTGGTGCTGCCCCCTGGTGAAGAGAGTGGCACCGAGAAATACGGACGCGGTGAGTACAGAAGAGATGAAGACGACGTAGACGACAGCCATGTAGTGGAGGGCGTCGAGGAGGTAGCCGGCCAAGTAGGGACCCGCCATGCTGCCTAGCGACGACGCGATCAGGAGGATGGCAGAGGTACTTCCGGTCAGGGCCACGTGCTCGGCGGTCCACAACATGGCGGTCGGGAAGAAGGTCGACATCCCGAAACCCGCGACAATGGTGCCGACCCACGTGACGGACACGTGATACTCCGCAGCCAATAGCACGGCGGCGCCGACGATCATGAGGGTGACGTCACAAAGCAGCATTCGGGTGGTTGTCAAGGCAACGGAGAGCGGGACCCCGAGCAGTCGGCCCACGCCGAGGGACCCCCAGAAGGCCGAGGTGATGAGGGCGCCGTGTCCGTTGGACCACCCCAGCCCCTTCACCACGAACGAGGCCAGGTATTGCGCGCAGGTATTTTCAGCGACTAAATACAGAAAAAACAACAGGAAACCGAACGTTAAAAAGCGAATTCTAAACCGTGGGTCGTTGGCGCTGTTTTTCTTCTTCTCTTCTTCATCGCCTCTTACATCAGCTTCCGCCTTGGGGTCCTTGTTTCTGAGACTGGGTCCATTCACCAGGAATGTGATCAAGAAGAAAACAGCCGATACACTGATCAGCGCACCTATCGTGACATAGGCAAAACGAACCCTGGATATATGGACAAATATCTCCCCATACGACAGTTCCCACCGGAGATCCAAATTATGACTAGTGCGGTCACAGTGATATTGACCTTCGTCGTCCTGTGTTTTCGCGTCATCCGATGATAAATTGCTTCCGGTAACATCTTCCGGAGTGTCTCTGGACCACGATGAAGTTGTGGAGTTTATTTGGGCGGTTTGTCCCTGGGCCGAGTTGATGGCGGAGGTGGTCTGGTTACAGGGGGAATGAAGGAAGTCCAGGTCCGGCAAAAACGGTCTGACTAGAAACGGCCCCAAAGTAGCGCCGACTGAGAACAGCAAATGGAGGGCCTGCATCACCGCGCCTTTCAACCGGTGACCTCTCCACAAGGTTATAATGTATGACTGGCTACCTGGAAATAAATAAGATTTTTTTTTGTAACAACAAATTAACATTGAATTTAATAGTAAAATCTGCGTTTGAAAACAATTTTGAAAACGATTTGTGTGAAGCTCCCAAAATGCCTACCTAGCTCGACCATAAACGCGTGATGGCAAATACTGAAGATAAAGCAGTTTAGCCAACCGGAGATCATGGGTAACAAATTTATCAGTAGGAAATTGAGAGCACAATATGTCACATTATCCACATACAATGGGAAACTCGAGAAAGGGTCTTTTTCGCAGTCGCCCGGTGGCGCCGCTGTGCTAGTGGCCCCACCAGCGCTTCTATATCATGATGCCTGCGCAAGGGATAAATATTTAACCACTTTCGGTCATATCGCGTAAATGGGAGAAGGCAGGGAGACTGGAGCCATGTCCCCGGGGATAACCCCCTACTCTTTGCGACGAAGGACATCGGATCTTTATCCGGCGACCACACAGACATGGCCACAGCGGGGCGTGAACCACCGAGCCAGGTGCCGTTAGGCTTTCAGGTGGCCAGAGCACTCAAGGCGAGACCTCTGACCCACTGAGCTATCGCGGCGGTCCCGCTAACCAGCGGAGCATTCACACGGACCTGCGTCGTTGAAAGAACAGCAGAAGCCGAGCAGCGCGGCGCAGAAGATAAATCCGTAGAGACTTCCGGTGAAAGGCATAGAGGTCATGGTCACAGCCAACAAGGTCATCGATGTCCCGAATAGAAGTTCGTGGTTGATCCTCTCGTATATCACACCTGAAGAATGGATGTCAGTTCGGTTCAATGGTCGTACATAGCAGGACGGGGGTTGTTTACTTGTTGTAACTTGTTGTAATTTGTTTATAAGAAAAGAAAAGATGCCCACGCCTTAGGACAGACCCCAGTGTAGCAAACCAATTATCACAGACCCCAGTGTAGCAAACCAATTATCACAGACCCCGGTGTAGCAAACCAATTATCACAGACCCCAGTGTAGCAAACCAATTATCACAGACCCCAGTGTAGCAACCCAATTATCACAGACCCCAGTGTAGCAACCCAATTATCACAGACCCCAGTGTAGCAACCCAATTATCACAGACCCCAGTGTAGCAAACCAATTATCACAGACCCCAGTGTAGCAACCCAATTATCACAGACCCCAGTGTAGCAACCCAATTATCACAGACCCCAGTGTAGCAAACCAATTATCACAGACCCCAGTGTGACCCACCTGTCATCACATACCTCAGCGTGACCCACTTGTTATCACAGACCCCAGTGTGACCCACCTGTTATCACATACCTCAGCGTGACCCACCTGTTATCACAGACCCCAGTGTGACCCACCTGTTATCACAGACCTCAGCGTGACCCACTTGTTATCACAGACCCCAGTGTGACCCACCTGTTATCACAGACCCCAGTGGGACCCACTTGTTATCACAGACCCCAGTGTGACCCACCTGTTATCACAGACTCCAGTGGGACCCACCTGTTAACACAGACCCCAGTGGGACCCACCTGTTAACACAGACCCCAGTGGGACCCACCTGTTAACACAGACCCCAGTGGGACCCACCTGTTATCACAGACCCCAGTGGGACCCACCTGTTATCACAGACTCCAGTGGGACCCACCTGTTAACACAGACCCCAATGGGACCCACCTGTTAACACAGACCCCAGTGTAACCCACCTGTTATCGCAGATCTCAGTGTACTCCACCTGTTATCACATACCTCAGCGTGACCCACTTGTTATCACGGACCCCAGTGTGACCCACCTGTTATCACAGACCTCAGTGAACCCCACCTGTTATCACAGACCCCAGTGTAACCCACCTGTTATCGCAGATCTCAGTGTACTCCACCTGTTATCACAGACCCCAGTGGGACCCACGTGTCATCACAGACTCCAGTGGGACCCACCTGTTAACACAGACCCCAATGGGACCCACCTGTTAACATAGACCCAAGTAATCCACCCGTTAACACAGACCCCAGTGTAGCCCACATATTATCACAGAGCCCAGTGTAACCCACGTGTTATCACATACCCCAGCGTGACCCACTTGTTATCACAGACCCCAGTGTGACCCACCTGTTATCACAGACAGGACTGTAACCCACCTGTTATCACAGACCTAAGTGTACCCCACCTGTTATCACAGACCCCAGTGGGACCCACCTGTTATCACAGACCCCAGTGGGACCCACCTGTCATCACAGACTCCAGTGGGACCCACCTGTTAACACAGACCCCAGTGGGACCCACCTGTCATCACAGACCCCAGTGGGACCCACCTGTTATCACAGACCCCAGTGGGACCCACCTGTCATCACAGACTCCAGTGGGACAGACCTGTTAACACAGACCCCAATGGGACCCACCTGTTAACATAGACCCCAGTAATCCACCCGTTAACACAGACCCCAGTGTAGCCCACATATTATCACAGAGCCCAGTGTAACCCACCTGTTATCACATACCTCAGGGTGACCCACTTGTTATCACAGACCCCAGTGTGACCCAGCTGTTATCACAGACCCCAGTGGGACCCACCTGTCATCACAGACCCCAGTGGGACCCACCTGTTAACACAGACTCCAATGGGACCCACCTGTTAACATAGACCCCAGTAATCCACCCGTTAACACAGACCCCAGTGTAGCCCACATATTATCACAGAGCCCAGTGTGACCCACCTGTTAGCACAGACCCCAGGGTGACCCACCTGTTATCACAGGCCCCAGTGTATCCCACCAGTTATCACAGACCCCAGTGTACCCCACCTGTTAACACAGACCCCAAGGTAACCCACCTGTTATCACAGACCCCAGTGTGACCCACCTGTTAACAGACCCCAGTGGGACCCGCCTGTTATCACAGACCCCAGTGTACTCCACCTGTTATCACATACCTCAGCGTGACCCACTTGTTATCACAGACCCCAGTGTGACCCACCTGTTATCACAGACAGGAGTGTAACCCGCCTGTTATCACAGACCCCAGTGTGACCCACCTGTTATCATAGACCTCAGTGTGACCCACCTGTTATCACAGACCTCAGTGTACCCCACCTGTCATCACAGACCCCAGTGGGACCCACCTGTTATCACAGACCCCAGTGTGACCCACCTGTTATCATAGACCCCAGTGTGACCCACCTGTTATCACAGACCTCAGTGTACCCCACCTGTTAACACAGACCCCAATGGGACCCACCTGTTAACATAGACCCCAGTAATCCACCCGTTAACACAGACCCCAGTGTAGCCCACATATTATCACAGAGCCCAGTGTGACCCACCTGTTATCACATACCTCAGCGTGACCCACTTGTTATTACAGACCCCAGTGGGACCCACCTGTTAACAGACCCCAGTGGGACCCACCTGTCATCACAGACCCCAGTGGGACCCATCTGTTATCACAGACCCCAGTGGGACCCACCTGTTATCACAGACCCCAGTGGGACCCACCTGTTATCACAGACTCCAATGGGACCCACCTGTTAACATAGACCCCAGTAATCCACCCGTTAACACAGACCCCAGTGTAGCCCACATATTATCACAGAGCCCAGTGTGACCCACCTGTTAGCACAGACCCCAGGGTGACCCACCTGTTATCACAGGCCCCAGTGTATCCCACCAGTTATCACACACCCCAGTGTACCCCACCTGTTAACACAGACCCCAAGGTAACCCACCTGTTATCACAGACCCCAGTGTACTCCACCTGTTATCACATACCTCAGCGTGACCCACTTGTTATCACAGACCCCAGTGTGACCCACCTGTTATCACAGACCTCAGTGTACCCCACCTGTTATCACAGACCCCAATGGGACCCACCTGTTAACATAGACCCCAGTAATCCACCCGTTAACACAGACCCCAGTGTAGCCCACATATTATCACAGAGCCCAGTGTGACCCACCTGTTATCACAGACCCCAGTGTATCCCACCTGTTATCACAGACCCCAGTGTACCCCACTTGTTAACACAGACCCCAAGGTAACCCACCTGTTAGCACAGACCCCAGTGGGACCCACCTGTCATCACAGACCCCAGTGGGACCCACCTGTTATCACAGACCCCAGTGGGACCCACCTGTCATCACAGACTCCAGTGGGACCCACCTGTTAACACAGACCCCAATGGGACCCACCTGTTATCACAGGGCCCAGTGTAACCCACGTGTTATCACATACCTCAGCGTGACCCACTTGTTATCACAGACCCCAGTGTGACCCACTTGTTATCACAGACCCCAGTGTGACCCACCTGTCATCACAGACTCCAGTGGGACCCACCTGTTAACAAAGACCCCAGTGGGACCCACCTGTCATCACAGACCCCAGTGGGACCCACCTGTTATCACAGACCCCAGTGGGACCCACCTGTTATCACAGACCCCAGTGGGACCCACCTGTCAACACAGACTACAATGGGACCCACCTGTTAACATAGACCCCAGTAATCCACCCGTTAACACAGACCCCAGTGTAGCCCACATATTATCACAGAGCCCAGTGTGACCCACCTGTTAGCACAGACCCCAGGGTGACCCACCTGTTATCACAGGCCCCAGTGTATCCCACCAGTTATCACAGACCCCAGTGTACCCCACCTGTTAACACAGACCCCAGTGGGACCCACCTGTTATCACAGACCCCAGTGTGACCCACCTGTTAACAGACCCCAGTGGGACCCGCCTGTTATCACAGACCCCAGTGTACTCCACCTGTTATCACATACCTCAGCGTGACCCACTTGTTATCACAGACCCCAGTGTGACCCACCTGTTATCACAGACAGGAGTGTAACCCGCCTGTTATCACAGACCCCAGTGTGACCCACCTGTTATCATAGACCCCAGTGTGACCCACCTGTTATCACAGACCTCAGTGTACCCCACCTGTCATCACAGACCCCAGTGGGACCCACCTGTTATCACAGACCCCAGTGGGACCCACCTGTCATCACAGACTCCAGTGGGACCCACTGTTATCACAGACCCCAGTGGGACCCACCTGTTAACAGACCCCAGTGGGACCCACCTGTCATCACAGACTCCAATGGGACCCACCTGTTAACATAGACCCCAGTAATCCACCCGTTAACACATACCCCAGTGTAGCCCACATATTATCACAGAGCCCAGTGTGACCCACCTGTTAGCACAGACCCCAGGGTGACCCACCTGTTATCACAGGCCCCAGTGTATCCCACCAGTTATCACAGACCCCAGTGTACCCCACCTGTTAACACAGACCCCAAGGTAACCCACCTGTTATCACAGACCCCAGTGTACTCCACCTGTTATCACATACCTCAGGGTGACTCACCTGTTATCACAGACCCCAGTGTGACCCACCTGTTATCACAGACCCCAGTGTACCCCACTTGTTAACACAGACCCCAAGGTAACCCACCTGTTAGCACAGACCCCAGTGGGACCCACCTGTTATCACAGACCCCAGTGGGACCCACCTGTCATCACAGACTCCAGTGGGACCCACCTGTTTAACATAGACCCCAATGGGACCCACCTGTTAACATAGACCCCAGTAATCCACCCGTTAACACAGACCCCAGTGTAGCCCACATATTATCACAGAGCCCAGTGTAACCCATCTGTTATCTCATACCTCAGCGTGACCCACTTGTTATCACAGACCCCAGTGTGACCCACCTGTTATCACAGAACCCAGTGTGACCCACCTGTCATCACAGACTCCAGTGGGACCCACCTGTTAACACAGACCCCAGTGGGACCCACCTGTCATCACAGACCCCAGTGGGACCCACCTGTTATCACAGACCCCAGTGGGACCCACCTGTTATCACAGACCCCAGTGGGACCCACCTGTTATCACAGACTCCAATGGGACCCACCTGTTAACATAGACCCCAGTAATCCACCCGTTAACACAGACCCCAGTGTAGCCCACATATTATCACAGAGCCCAGTGTGACCCACCTGTTAGCACAGACCCCAGGGTGACCCACCTGTTATCACAGGCCCCAGTGTATCCCACCAGTTATCACAGACCCCAGTGTACCCCACCTGTTAACACAGACCCCAAGGTAACCCACCTGTTATCACAGACCCCAGTGTGACCCACCTGTTAACAGACCCCAGTGGGACCCGCCTGTTATCACAGACCCCAGTGTACTCCACCTGTTATCACATACCTCAGCGTGACCCACTTGTTATCACAGACTCCAGTGTGACCCACCTGTTATCACAGACAGTAGTGTAACCCGCCTGTTATCACAGACCCCAGTGTGACCCACCTGTTATCATAGACCCCAGTGTGACCCACCTGTTATCACAGATCTCAGTGTACCCCACCTGTCATCACAGACCCCAGTGGGACCCACCTGTTATCACAGACCCCAGTGGGACCCACCTGTCATCACAGACTCCAGTGGGACCCACCTGTTAACACAGACCCCAATGGGACCCACCTGTTAACATAGACCCCAGTAATCCACCCGTTAACACAGACCCCAGTGTAGCCCACATATTATCACAGAGCCCAGTGTGACCCACCTGTTATCACATACCTCAGCGTGACCCACTTGTTATCACAGACCCAGTAGGACCCACCTGTTAACAGACCCCAGTGGGACCCACCTGTCAACACAGACCCCAGTGGGACCCATCTGTTATCACAGACCCCAGTGGGACCCACCTGTTATCACAGACCCCAGTGGGACCCACCTGTTATCACAGACTCCAATGGGACCCACCTGTTAACATAGACCCCAGTAATCCACCCGTTAACACAGACCCCAGTGTAGCCCACATATTATCACAGAGCCCAGTGTGACCCACCTGTTAGCACAGACCCCAGGGTGACCCACCTGTTATCACAGGCCCCAGTGTATCCCACCAGTTATCACAGACCCAAGTGTACCCCACCTGTTAACACAGACCCCAAGGTAACCCACCTGTTATCACAGACCCCAGTGTGACCCACCTGTTAACAGACCCCAGTGGGACCCGCCTGTTATCACAGACCCCAGTGGGACCCACCTGTTAACACAGACTCCAATGGGACCCACCTGTTAACATAGACCCCAGTAATCCACCCGTTAACACAGACCCCAGTGTAGCCCACATATTATCACAGAGCCCAGTGTGACCCACCTGTTAGCACAGACCCCAGGGTGACCCACCTGTTATCACAGGCCCCAGTGTATCCCACCAGTTATCACAGACCCCAGTGTACCCCACCTGTTAACACAGACCCCAAGGTAACCCACCTGTTATCACAGACCCCAGTGTGACCCACCTGTTAACAGACCCCAGTGGGACGCGCCTGTTATCACAGACCCCAGTGTACTCCACCTGTTATCACATACCTCAGCGTGACCCACTTGTTATCACAGACCCCAGTGTGACCCACCTGTTATCACAGACAGGAGTGTAACCCGCCTGTTATCACAGACCCCAGTGTGACCCACCTGTTATCATAGACCTCAGTGTGACCCACCTGTTATCACAGACCTCAGTGTACCCCACCTGTCATCACAGACCCCAGTGGGACCCACCTGTTATCACAGACCCCAGGGTGACCCACCTGTTATCATAGACCCCAGTGTGACCCACCTGTTATCACAGACCTCAGTGTACCCCACCTGCTAACACAGACCCCAATGGGACCCACCTGTTAACATAGACCCCAGTAATCCACCCGTTAACACAGACCCCAGTGTAGCCCACATATTATCACAGAGCCCAGTGTGACCCACCTGTTATCACATACCTCAGCGTGACCCACTTGTTATCACAGACCCCAGTGGGACCCACCTGTTAACAGACCCCAGTGGGACCCACCTGTCATCACAGACCCCAGTGGGACCCATCTGTTATCACAGACCCCAGTGGGACCCACCTGTTATCACAGACCCCAGTGGGACCCACCTGTTATCACAGACTCCAATGGGACCCACCTGTTAACATAGACCCCAGTAATCCACCCGTTAACACAGACCCCAGTGTAGCCCACATATTATCACAGAGCCCAGTGTGACCCACCTGTTAGCACAGACCCCAGGGTGACCCACCTGTTATCACAGGCCCCAGTGTATCCCACCAGTTATCACAGACCCCAGTGTACCCCACCTGTTAACACAGACCCCAGTGTACCCCACCTGTTAACACAGACCCCAAGGTAACCCACCTGTTATCACAGACCCCAGTGTACTCCACCTGTTATCACATACCTCAGCGTGACCCACTTGTTATCACAGACCCCAGTGTGACCCACCTGTTATCACAGACCTCAGTGTACCCCACCTGTTATCACAGACCCCAATGGGACCCACCTGTTAACATAGACCCCAGTAATCCACCCGTTAACACAGACCCCAGTGTAGCCCACATATTATCACAGAGCCCAGTGTGACCCACCTGTTATCACAGACCCCAGTGTATCCCACCTGTTATCACAGACCCCAGTGTACC
Source organism: Arenicola marina (assembly GCA_964019135.1). Lineage (NCBI taxonomy): Eukaryota > Metazoa > Annelida > Polychaeta > Arenicolidae > Arenicola > Arenicola marina. The sequence goes on from OZ025256.1 coordinate 3,851,217, forward strand.
CCACTTGTTAACACAGACCCCAAGGTAACCCACCTGTTAGCACAGACCCCAGTGGGACCCACCTGTCATCACAGACCCCAGTGGGACCCACCTGTTATCACAGACCCCAGTGGGACCCACCTGTCATCACAGACTCCAGTGGGACCCACCTGTTAACACAGACCCCAATGGGACCCACCTGTTATCACAGAGCCCAGTGTAACCCACGTGTTATCACATACCTCAGCGTGACCCACTTGTTATCCCAGACCCCAGTGTGACCCACCTGTTATCACAGACCCTAGTGTGACCCACCTGTCATCACAGACTCCAGTGGGACCCACCTGTTAACAAAGACCCCAGTGGGACCCACCTGTCATCACAGACCCCAGTGGGACCCACCTGTTATCACAGACCCCAGTGGGACCCACCTGTTATCACAGACCCCAGTGGGACCCACCTGTCAACACAGACTACAATGGGACCCACCTGTTAACATAGACCCCAGTAATCCACCCGTTAACACAGACCCCAGTGTAGCCCACATATTATCACAGAGCCCAGTGTGACCCACCTGTTAGCACAGACCCCAGGGTGACCCACCTGTTATCACAGGCCCCAGTGTATCCCACCAGTTATCACAGACCCCAGTGTACCCCACCTGTTAACACAGACCCCAGTGGGACCCACCTGTTATCACAGACCCCAGTGGGACCCACCTGTTAACAGACCCCAGTGGGACCCGCCTGTTATCACAGACCCCAGTGTACTCCACCTGTTATCACATACCTCAGCGTGACCCACTTGTTATCACAGACCCCAGTGTGACCCACCTGTTATCACAGACAGGAGTGTAACCCGCCTGTTATCACAGACCCCAGTGTACCCCACCTGTCATCACAGACCCCAGTGGGACCCACCTGTTATCACAGACCCCAGTGGGACCCACCTGTCATCACAGACTCCAGTGGGACCCACCTGTTATCACAGACCCCAGTGGGACCCACCTGTTAACAGACCCCAGTGGGACCCACCTGTCATCACAGACCCCAGTGGGACCCATCTGTTATCACAGACCCCAGTGGGACCCACCTGTTATCACAGACTCCAATGGGACCCACCTGTTAACATAGACCCCAGTAATCCACCCGTTAACACAGACCCCAGTGTAGCCCACATATTATCACAGAGCCCAGTGTGACCCACCTGTTAGCACAGACCCCAGGGTGACCCACCTGTTATCACAGGCCCCAGTGTATCCCACCAGTTATCACAGACCCCAGTGTACCCCACCTGTTAACACAGACCCCAAGGTAACCCACCTGTTATCACAGACCCCAGTGTACTCCACCTGTTATCACATACCTCAGGGTGACCCACCTGTTATCACAGACCCCAGTGTGACCCACCTGTTATCACAGACCCCAGTGTACCCCACTTGTTAACACAGACCCCAAGGTAACCCACCTGTTAGCACAGACCCCAGTGGGACCCACCTGTTATCACAGACCCCAGTGGGACCCACCTGTCATCACAGACTCCAGTGGGACCCACCTGTTAACATAGACCCCAATAGGACCCACCTGTTAACATAGACCCCAGTAATCCACCCGTTAACACAGACCCCAGTGTAGCCCACATATTATCACAGAGCCCAGTGTAGCCCACCTGTTATCTCATACCTCAGCGTGACCCACTTGTTATCACAGACCCCAGTGTGACCCACCTGTTATCACAGACCCCAGTGTGACCCAGCTGTCATCACAGACTCCAGTGGGACCCACCTGTTAACATAGACCCCAGTAATCCACCCGTTAACACAGACCCCAGTGTAGCCCACATATTATCACAGAGCCCAGTGTGACCCACCTGTTAGCACAGACCCCAGGGTGACCCACCTGTTATCACAGGCCCCAGTGTATCCCACCAGTTATCACAGACCCCAGTGTACCCCACCTGTTAACACAGACCCCAGTGGGACCCACCTGTTATCACAGACCCCAGTGGGACCCACCTGTTAACAGACCCCAGTGGGACCCGCCTGTTATCACAGACCCCAGTGTACTCCACCTGTTATCACATACCTCAGCGTGACCCACTTGTTATCACAGACCCCAGTGTGACCCACCTGTTATCAAAGACAGGAGTGTAACCCGCCTGTTATCACAGACCCCAGTGTGACCCACCTGTTATCATAGACCCCAGTGGGACCCACCTGTTATCACAGACCCCAGTGGGACCCACCTGTCATCACAGACTCCAGTGGGACCCACCTGTTATCACAGACCCCAGTGGGACCCACCTGTTAACAGACCCCAGTGGGACCCACCTGTCATCACAGACCCCAGTGGGACCCATCTGTTATCACAGACCCCAGTGGGACCCACCTGTTATCACAGACCCCAGTGGGACCCACCTGTTATCACAGACTCCAATGGGACCCACCTGTTAACATAGACCCCAGTAATCCACCCGTTAACACAGACCCCAGTGTAGCCCACATATTATCACAGAGCCCAGTGTGACCCACCTGTTAGCACAGACCCCAGGGTGACCCACCTGTTATCACAGGCCCCAGTGTATCCCACCAGTTATCACAGACCCCAGTGTACCCCACCTGTTAACACAGACCCCAAGGTAACCCACCTGTTATCACAGACCCCAGTGTACTCCACCTGTTATCACATACCTCAGGGTGACCCACCTGTTATCACAGACCCCAGTGTGACCCACCTGTTATCACAGACCCCAGTGTACCCCACTTGTTAACACAGACCCCAAGGTAACCCACCTGTTAGCACAGACCCCAGTGGGACCCACCTGTTATCACAGACCCCAGTGGGACCCACCTGTCATCACAGACTCCAGTGGGACCCACCTGTTAACATAGACCCCAATGGGACCCACCTGTTAACATAGACCCCAGTAATCCACCCGTTAACACAGACCCCAGTGTAGCCCACATATTATCACAGAGCCCAGTGTAACCCACCTGTTATCTCATACCTCAGCGTGACCCACTTGTTATCACAGACCCCAGTGTGACCCACCTGTTATCACAGACCCCAGTGTGACCCAGCTGTCATCACAGACTCCAGTGGGACCCACCTGTTAACACAGACCCCAGTGGGACCCACCTGTCATCACAGACCCCAGTGGGACCCACCTGTTATCACAGACCCCAGTGGGACCCACCTGTTATCACAGACCCCAGTGGGACCCACCTGTTATCACAGACTCCAATGGGACCCACCTGTTAACATAGACCCCAGTAATCCACCCGTTAACACAGACCCCAGTGTAGCCCACATATTATCACAGAGCCCAGTGTATCCCACCAGTTATCACAGACCCCAGTGTACCCCACCTGTTAACACAGACCCCAAGGTAACCCACCTGTTATCACAGACCCCAGTGTGACCCACCTGTTAACAGACCCCAGTGGGACCCGCCTGTTATCACAGACCCCAGTGTACTCCACCTGTTATCACATACCTCAGCGTGACCCACTTGTTATCACAGACCCCAGTGTGACCCACCTGTTATCACAGACAGTAGTGTAACCCGCCTGTTATCACAGACCCCAGTGTGACCCACCTGTTATCATAGACCCCAGTGTGACCCACCTGTTATCACAGATCTCAGTGTACCCCACCTGTCATCACAGACCCCAGTGGGACCCACCTGTTATCACAGACCCCAGTGGGACCCACCTGTCATCACAGACTCCAGTGGGACCCACCTGTTAACACAGACCCCAATGGGACCCACCTGTTAACATAGACCCCAGTAATCCACCCGTTAACACAGACCCCAGTGTAGCCCACATATTATCACAGAGCCCAGTGTGACCCACCTGTTATCACATACCTCAGCGTGACCCACTTGTTATCACAGACCCAGTGGGACCCACCTGTTAACAGACCCCAGTGGGACCCACCTGTCAACACAGACCCCAGTGGGACCCATCTGTTATCACAGACCCCAGTGGGACCCACCTGTTATCACAGACCCCAGTGGGACCCACCTGTTATCACAGACTCCAATGGGACCCACCTGTTAACATAGACCCCAGTAATCCACCGGTTAACACAGACCCCAGTGTAGCCCACATATTATCACAGAGCCCAGTGTGACCCACCTGTTAGCACAGACCCCAGGGTGACCCACCTGTTATCACAGGCCCCAGTGTATCCCACCAGTTATCACAGACCCAAGTGTACCCCACCTGTTAACACAGACCCCAAGGTAACCCACCTGTTATCACAGACCCCAGTGTACTCCACCTGTTATCACATACCTCAGCGTGACCCACTTGTTATCACAGACCCCAGTGTGACCCACCTGTTAACACAGACCCCAATGGGACCCACCTGTTAACATAGACCCCAGTAATCCATCCGTTAACACAGACCCCAGTCTAGCCCACATATTATCACAGAGCCCAGTGTGACCCACCTGTTATCACAGACCCCAGTGTACCGCACTTGTTAACACAGACCCCAAGGTAACCCACCTGTTAGCACAGACTCCAGTGTGACCCACCTGTTATCACAGAACCCAGTGTGACCCACCTGTTATCACAGACCTCAGTGTACCCCACCTGTTATCACAGACCCCAGTGGGACCCACCTGTTATCACAGACCCCAGTGGGACCCACCTGTTAACACAGACCCCAGTGTAACCCACCTGTTATCGCAGATCTCAGTGTACTCCACCTGTTATCACATACCTCAGCGTGACCCACTTGTTATCACAGACCCCAGTGTGACCCACCTGTTATCACAGACAGGACTGTAACCCACCTGTTATCACAGACCCCAGTGTGACCCACCTGTTATCACAGACCCAAGTGGGACCCACCTGTTATCACAGACCCCAGTCGAACCCACCTGTCATCACAGACTCCAGTGGGACCCACCTGTTAACACAGACCCCAGTGTGACACTCCTGTTATCACAGACCCCAGTGTGACCCACCTGTTATCACAGACCCCAGTGTACCCCACCTGTTATCACAGACCCCAGTGGGACCCACCTGTTACAACAGACCCCAGTGGGACCCACCTGTTAACACAGACTCCAATGGGACCCACCTGTTAACATAGACCCCAGCAATCCACCCGTTAACACAGACCCCAGTGTAGCCCACATATTATCACAGAGCCCAGTGTGACCCACCTCTTAGCACAGACCCCAGGGTAACCCACCTGTTATCACAGGTCCCAGTGTATCCCACCAGTTATCACAGACCCCAGTGTACCACACCTGTTAACACAGACCCCAAGGTAACCCACCTGTTATCACAGACCCCAGTGTGACCCACCTGTTAACAGACCCCAGTGGGACCCGCCTGTTATCACAGACCCCAGTGTACTCCACCTGTTATCACATACCTCAGCGTGACCCACTTGTTATCACAGACCCCAGTGTGACCCACCTGTTATCACAGACAGGAGTGTAACCCGCCTGTTATCACAGACCCCAGTGTGACCCACCTGTTATCACAGACCTCAGTGTACCCCACCTGTCATCACAGACCCCAGTGGGACCCACCTGTTATCACAGACCCCAGTGGGACCCACCTGTCATCACAGACTCCAGTGGGACCCACCTGTTAACACAGACCCCAATGGGACCCACCTGTTAACATAGACCCCAGTAATCCACCCGTTAACACAGACCCCAGTGTAGCCCACATATTATCACAGAGCCCAGTGTGACCCACCTGCTATCACATACCTCAGCGTGACCCACTTGTTATCACAGACCCCAGTGTGACCCACCTGTTATCACAGACCCCAGTGTATCCCACCAGTTATCACAGACCCCAGTGTACCACACCTGTTAACACAGACCCCAAGGTAACCCATCTGTTATCACAGACCACAGTGTGACCCACCTGTTAACAGACTCCAGTGTGACCCACCTGTTAACACAGACCCCAGTGTATCCCACCAGTTATCACAGACCCCAGTGCACCCCACTTGTTAACACAGACCCCAAGGTAACCCACCTGTTAGCACAGACCCCAGTGTGACCCACCTGTTATCACAGACCCCAGTGTGATCCACCTGTTATCACATACCCCAGTGTAACCCCACCTGTCATCATACCCCAGTGCGACCCACCTGTTATCACAGACCCCAGTGCGACCCACCTGTTATCGCAGACCCCAGTGTACTCCACCTGTCATCACAGACAGGAGTGTAACCCACCTGTTATCACAAACAGGAGTGTAACCCACCTGTTATCCCAGACCCCAGTGTGACCCACCTGTTATCACAGACCCCAGTGTACCCCACCTGTTATCACAGACCCCAGTGTGACCCACCTGTTATCACAGACCCCAGTGTACCCCACCTGTTATCACAGACCCCAGTGTGACACACCTGTTATCACAGACCCCAGTGTGACCCACCTGTTATCACAGACAGGAGTGTAACCCACCTGTTATCACAGACCCCAGTGTGACCCACCTGTTATCACAGACCTCAGTGTACCCCACCCGTTATCATAGACTCCAGTGTGACCCACCTGTTAACACAGACCCCAATGGGACCCACCTGTTAACATAGACCCCAGTAATCCACCCGTTAACACAGATCCCAGTGTAGCCCACATATTATCACAGACCCCAGTGTACCCCACCTGTTATCACAGACCCCAGTGTGACCCACCTGTTATCACAGACCCCAGTGTACCCCACCTGTTATCACAGACCCCAGTGTGACCCACCTGTTATCACAGACCCCAGTGTACCCCACCTGTTATCACAGACCCCAGTGTGACACACCTGTTATCACAGACCCCAGTGGGACCCACCTGTTATCACAGACCCCAGTGTACCCCACCTGTTATCACAGACCCCAGTGTGACCCACCTGTTATCACAGACCCCAGTGTAACCCACCTGTTATCACAGACCCCAGTGTACCCCACCTCTTATCATAGACTCCAGTGTGACCCACCTGTTAACACAGACCCCAATGGGACCCACCTGTTAACATAGACCCCAGTAATCCACCCGTTAACACAGATCCCAGTGTAGCCCACATATTATCACAGACCCCAGTGTACCCCACCTGTTATCACAGACCCCAGTGTACCCCACTTGTTAACACAGACCCCAAGGTAACCCACCTGTTAGCACAGACCCCAGTGTGACCCACCTGTTATCACAGACCCCAGTGCGATCCACCTGTTATCACATACCCCAGTGTAACCCCACCTGTCATCATACCCCAGTGCGACCCACCTGTTATCACAGACCCCAGTGCGACCCACCTGTTATCGCAGACCCCAGTGTACTCCACCTGTCATCACAGACAGGAGTGTAACCCACCTGTTATCACAGACAGGAGTGTAACCCACCTGTTATCCCAGACCCCAGTGTGACCCACCTGTTATCACAGACCCCAGTGTACCCCACCTGTTATCACAGACCCCAGTGTGACCCACCTGTTATCACAGACCCCAGTGTACCCCACCTGTTATCACAGACCCCAGTGTGACACACCTGTTATCACAGACCCCAGTGTGACCCACCTGTTATCACAGACAGGAGTGTAACCCACCTGTTATCACAGACCCCAGTGTGACCCACCTGTTATCACAGACCTCAGTGTACCCCACCTGTTATCATAGACTCCAGTGTGACCCACCTGTTAACACAGACCCCAATGGGACCCACCTGTTAACATAGACCCCAGTAATCCACCCGTTAACACAGATCCCAGTGTAGCCCACATATTATCACAGACCCCAGTGTACCCCACCTGTTATCACAGACCCCAGTGTGACCCACCTGTTATCACAGACCCCAGTGTACCCCACCTGTTATCACAGACCCCAGTGTGACACACCTGTTATCACAGACCCCAGTGTGACCCACCTGTTATCGCAGACCCCAGTGTACTCCACCTGTCATCACAGACAGGAGTGTAATCCACCTGTTATCACAGACAGGAGTGTAACCCACCTGTTATCCCAGACCCCAGTGTGACCCACCTGTTATCACAGACCCCAGTGTACCCCACCTGTTATCACAGACCCCAGTGTGACCCACCTGTTATCACAGACCCCAGTGTACCCCACCTGTTATCACAGACCCCAGTGTGACACACCTGTTATCACAGACCCCAGTGTACCCCACCTGTTATCACAGACCCCAGTGTGACCCACCTGTTATCACAGACCCCAGTGTAACCCACCTGTTATCACAGACCCCAGCGTGTAGCCCGCTGAGCCGCAGATGAAGCAGGTCGCTATATCTTTGCTGTTGACCTGCAGCAGAAGCTCCATGCTGACCAGCGTGGGTCCCAACACAGCGTCCGCCAGACCCTACAACCACCAGTAACAACGTACAAAACAAAGAGTGCGCAGATACCTCCAATATACTACAGCCACCAGTAACAACGTACAAAACAAAGTGTTCGCAGGTACCTCAAGTAAACTTCAGCCACCAATCATAACGTACAAGACAAAGAGTGCGCAGATACCTCCGGTAAACTGCAGCCATCAATCACAGGACAAAGAGTGCGCAGATACTTCCAGTATAAAGTGCAGCCACCAATCAAAACGTAAAGGACAAAGAGTGCGCAGATACCTCCAGTAAACTGCAGCCACCAATCATAACGTATAAGACAAAGAGTGCGCAGATATCTCCAGTAAACAACAGCCACCAATCATAACGTATAAGACAAGGAGTGCGCAGATATCTCCAGTAAACTAAAACCACCAATCAAAACGTGCAAGACAAAGAGTGCGCAGATACCTCCAGTAAAGTGCAGCTACCAATCATAACGTACAAGACAAAGAGTGCGCAGATACCTCCAGTAAAGTGCAGCCACCAATCAAAACGTAAGGGACAAAGAGTGCGCAGATACCTCCAGTAAACTGCAGCCACCAATCATAACGTATAAGACAAAGAGTGCGCAGATATCTCCAGTAAACAACAGCCACCAATCATAACGTATAAGACAAGGAGTGCGCAGATATCTCCAGTAAACTAAAACCACCAATCAAAACGTGCAAGACAAAGAGTGCGCAGATACCTCCAGTAAAGTGCAGCCACCAATCATAACGTACAAGACAAAGAGTGCGCAGATACCTCCAGTAAACTGCAGCCATCAATCATAACGTACAAGACAAAGAGTGCGCGCGCAGATACCTACAGCAAAGTGCAGCCATCAATCATAACGTACAAGACAAAGAGTGCGCAGATACCTCCAGTAAACTGCAGCCACCAATCATAACGTACAGGACAAAGAGTGCGCAGATATCTCCAGTAAACTGCAGCCATCAATCATAACGTACAAGACAAAGAGTGTGCAGATACCTCCAGTAAACTGCAGCCACCAATCATAACGTACAAACAAAGAGTGCGCAGATACCTCCAGTAAACTGCAGCCATCAATCATAACGTACAAGACAAAGAGTGCGCAGATACCTCCAGTAAACTGCAGCCACCAATCATAACGTACAAGACAAAGAATGCGCAGATATCTCCAGTAAACGACAGCCACCAATCATAACGTATAAGACAAAGAGTGCGCAGATATCTCCAGTAAACTACAACCACCAATCATAAAAAAAATGACAGAGAGTGCGCAGATACCTCCAGTAAACTGCAGCCACCAATCATAACGTACAAGACAAAGAGTGCGCAGATACCTCCAGTAAACTGCAGCCATCAATCATAACGTACAAGACAAAGAGTGCGCGCGCAGATACCTACAGCAAAGTGCAGCCACTAATCATAACGTACAAGACAAAGAGTGCGCAGATACCTCCAGTAAACTGCAGCCACCAATCATAACGTACAGGACAAAGAGTGCGCAGATATCTCCAGTAAACTGCAGCCATCAATCATAACGTACAAGACAAAGAGTGTGCAGATACCTCCAGTAAACTGCAGCCACCAATCATAACGTACAAACAAAGAGTGCGCAGATACCTCCAGTAAACTGCAGCCATCAATTATAACGTACAAGACAAAGAGTGCGCAGATACCTCTAGTAAACTGCAGCCACCAATCATAACGTACAAGACAAAGAATGCGCAGATATCTCCAGTAAACGACAGCCACCAATCATAACGTATAAGACAAAGAGTGCGCAGATATCTCCAGTAAACTACAACCACCAATCATAACGTACAAGACAGAGAGTGCGCAGATACCTCCAGTAAACTGCAGCCACCAATCATAACGTACAAGACAAAGAGTGCGCAGATACCTCCAGTAAACTGCAGCCACCAATCATAACGTACAAGACAAAGAATGCGCAGATATCTCCAGTAAACTACAGCCACCAATCATAACGTATAAGACAAAGAGTGCGCAGATATCTACAATAAACTACAGCCACCAATCATAACGTACAAGACAAAGAGTGCGCAGATGCCTTCAGTAAACTGCAGCCACCAATCATAACGTACAAGACAAAGAGTGCGCAGATACCTCCAGTAAACTGCAGCCACCAATCATAACGTACAAGACAGAGAGTGCGCAGATACCTCCAGTAAACTACAGCCGCCAACCATAACGTACAAGACAAAGAGTGCGCAGATACCTCCAGTAAACTGCAGCCACCAATCATAACGTACAAGACAAAGAGTGCGCAGATACCTCCAGTAAACTGCAGCCACCAATCATAACGTACAAGGCAAAGAGTGCGCAGATACCTCCAGTAAACTGCAGCCATCAATCATAACGTACAAGACAAAGAGTGCGCAGATACCTACAGTAAAGTGCAGCCACCAATCATAACGTACAAGACAAAGAGTGCGCAGATACCTCCAGTAAACTGCAGCCACCAATCATAACGTACAAGACAAAGAGTGCGCAGATATCTCCAGTAAACTACAGCCACCAATCATAACGTATAAGACAAAGAGTGCGCAGATATCTCCAGCAAACTACAACCACCAATCATAACGTATAAGATAAAGAGTGCGCAGATACCTCCAGTAAACTGCAGCCACCAATCATAACGTACAAGACAAAGAGTGCGCAGATATCTCCAGTAAACTACAGCCACCAATCATAACGTATAAGACAAAGAGTGCGCAGATATCTCCAGTAAACTATAACCACCAATCATAACGTACAAGACAGAGAGTGCGCAGATACCTCCAGTAAACTGCAGCCACCAATCATAACGTACAAGACAAAGAGTGCGCAGATATCTCCAGTAAACTACAGCCACCAATCATAACGTACAAGACAAAGAGTGCGCAGATATCTACAGTAAACTACAGCCACCAATCATAACGTACAAGACAAAGAGTGCGCAGATGCCTCCAGTAAACTGCAGCCACCAATCATAACGTACAAGACAAAGAGTGCGCAGATACCTCCAGTAAACTGCAGCCACCAATCATAACGTACAAGACAGAGAGTGCGCAGATACCTCCAGTAAACTACAGCCGCCAACCATAACGTACAAGACAAAGAGTGCGCAGATACCTCCAGTAAACTACAACCACCAATCATACCGTACAACACAAAGAGTGCGCAGATACCTCCAGTAAACTGCAGCCACCAATCATAACGTACAAGACAGGTCCGTATTTCCTCAACAATTAAAAATATGCGTAAAAACACTGCTTGGCTGCATGTTTAATTGTATTAGCCGGTTACCAACTGGTTCACTGTAGGCCTACATATGTCTATACATGGCAGAACAATTTATCGGATAACTACGAAATGGCTCACTAGATGGCGACACATGCTGACGCCATGTCCCCAGAACGCCAACATGTACTTACGATGGCCACAAAGCAGACATACAGCGCGAGCGTCTTCAGTATTCGGTTTGGGATGAAGGTCAGCGCAGATAGTTGCTCCTCCTCTAGTCGCCCGGATGTCTCATCTTCTTGCGGTGATTGGTGAATTTGCAATTTTGAAGTTAACGGTTCGGTTAAATGAGCGTCTCTCTGCCAAAGAAAGAAACGTAAAGAAGTGTTGGCGTTTAGACCGCTTTTGTGCACATAAAAGCATAAGAACCCTCCCCGGAGGATGAGAAATAAGTGATAGTTACACGAACGATTACTGGCACAAGTTGGGGTGTAAAGGTAAAGTTTTGTTTCGTTGACGTAAATAATTTAATACCCGGGTGTTCCATTGATTATACGGCAATATGCATATGTCAGGTTGGTAACGAAACTTCTCTTGGTGAAGCCTTTAAGTCCCTTGCTGGTGTTAAAGAAAATGTTTGCAAATGTGAAAAAAGCTTTATATTTATTTCAAGGCTTACCCGGTGCTCACATTTCTGGAGTATTACAAACCCATCAAGTATATATTGATACTTTCAAAACGACCACTTATTTTCGAGTGACATATATTCATAAAATCGTTCACAAAACGACAACGATTATTTGCAGATCCCCTGAAGTGACACGTACTACAGGCTCGTATCATTGTTCAATCATGAAGGCGGTAACCACCCTTCTACTGGCCATTATACTCAAATAGCAGGACTGCATCATACCGAGTAAACGAATAGAGTTCTAAGAGAATTACTACGCTTCTCTATAGGCTGCACACAAGTGATCTTTCTCTCCGCAATTCTTACAAGATGCATAAGTATTTTTTAAGTTGTATAAATGCCAGAAACGATGATTTGCTTATCAGCTGTCATATTTTGCGATAAAAACATCATTTTATCAGAAATAATGAATACATATTTTCCGATTAAAACAAAAGGCAAATAAACGATATAATTATTCTTTATTATTAAATACATGATAAACGATACGGCAGCAAAGTGAAGTACCTCTGGATATTTCTTTGTGTGTATGTTTTTGTCACAATATTCCATACTCACTGTCTGGCGTCCTCAACCGTCTACGCAGAGTGCATTTTATATTTAATTAGCATTTAAGAGTCCCCGGATGTGGCATCAAGATGTCTTTGTGCGCAGGAACATGAGGAATATATATTTTCTACGGTCTATGTGGTTTTAGTGGGTGATACTGGGGGATATCGGATCGTTCAAATGGAGTCTCGTTTAGAATGTTCACAGCGACACATGACACTGAAGAATCTCGACCGAAAGTGTCTTCACCGAAGAAGACACTTTCGGTCGAGATTACTACAATATGCTACTTAATAATCTATATAATATACTTTCATGGCAGTCCATTGTGTACGAAATAATATGCAGGCGTGTTTAATGAACACGGAGATGGTGCTATTTGCCGTTGACGTTTACGTTGACTACAAGGACTGTTTGATCTGCATTAGCCACACACTCTAACAAGAACACAAACAAACCTCATCCACCATAGATCGTGGAAATACACGCATGAATGTTCGGACGATGTACAAGACAAACCAACCCCAAACATTGGACCAAATCAAATTGCCTTGGACAAGACTTTTAGCCCATCACTTCAACCACATAAATTCTTAAAGCAGTCTGTGAACAAAATCGACATCACCCGGGCTACATCAATAAATACTGATTGTCACCTGTTTGTTATGCTTAGTGTCAGTTATGTATGTGTTAACAGAACAATAGCAAGATGCTAGGTAATAGGGGGGGGGGCGGTTGATTCAAATAATTTCCCAATGCCGCATACTGTACAGTTCAGGGGATCGTTTCACTAGGAGTGACGGGCTGGTAACCCAATATTGTACATGATAATATGACTAGTGGTTGCAAGTATACGAGTAATAGTAGCACACGTCTTAGGCCTACAGCGAATAGTAAGGTAGAGCCATGATCGTGCAATTTCCTTTCTAACCAATATGGCTCAAAAGTATACTTGAAATATCTTCATGATGAACAAACTTTCTATTTCCTTCGGCTAGGCTCGGTAGTACAGCCTTTAAATTTGACGAGAAAAATCTTAGTGAAATGACTCCCAGTGCCTTTCAGCGGCCCAATTCACCCCTGCGGTATTGTGCAGTACTAAGCGTATATATTGTGAAGAATTCCAACTGTGTTTAGTATCGATTCGAAGGCTCCCGCGGGCCAATAATGAAACTAGAGAAGTGCTACGGATTGATGAAGGGTCAAACTATTGCATTATGCCTTGCAAAATCACGCTTATGATATGAATAGGAGCATACAGTCTGTTCAAGTTGACAAACATCTCCCCAGTCGTCCATGCGGGATGCTAACCCGTTATGATCCATTAGCGGTAAGGCTACGTCATGATACACAACACCAGGGCTGCGTACCGGAGCACGATCGACCGCCGCGAACATTGTTGGTCACTCGAAACTTGCTACGGTACGACATTGGTCACATCGAACTATTTTCATTTGTTGCGGGGATAACCACCAAATAATTATCCTTACTTTGGAAATAGCAGCACAATCTAAATGGTGTAACATATTGATAAATAAAAGATAATTATAAAGCATCGATATTTACGGGTTATCTCCACTTATTTGAGAAGAATCGTCGTTCAGAGTTTAATATTATCATCCGGGACTGCTCTTGACCGCGGCGAACCATACTCCACTTCCGCTTAAAAATTGCACGCGTCCTTGACCAATCCGCCAAGTTCAATTCCTTATTTGTCGTACCGTAAAAAGTGCGATCGCGATCGATCCTGCTACGGTACGCAGCCCACTAGAAACTCCTAAAATACTTCTTTCAACCGGATATCATGAACTGAGATAAATATCCAACCATATGTCCCTTAGTAACGATGTGTGAAGGGTACAGTACATATATATTTCTCCAGTGCTAAAGATAAATATCGCAAGACCGCAGAGCCGTATACATTTGCCATTTCACAACCAACAGTCGATCATGACCACTCTCTGCCTTCGACTCATGCACTCCGCTAAGGCGCTTCCTTATATCTCTGTTGTCAGTCACTTCCCCTGTCATTCTCACTATTTCCCGTAATTTTTTAGATTTCATTCATACAGATGATAATTTTCCTGGAAATTACGACGGATACGACCTGTTTTACACGAATTTATACATTTGCCCCCGCCCGACAGCAGCGGTCTGAGAGGAGGAACTGAGCTAGTCATGACTACAAGGAACTATAAAAAGTGGCAATGCTAAGATTCCGTCTGCACCTCCTTCCAGTCCTCCTGGCATTGCTTCAGGCACTGAGCTGCTGACGTGAAGCTGGGGTCCAACTGTAATGCCTTCTCCATATCTGGTATTGCAACGCCATATCGCCCTGTAAAATACGATTACAACAGCCTTACACTAGGCTACAATAACTTTTTTAATACAGGAGAGTATTTCTCAACATATACCAAATATCATGCACAGAGATATTTAGGGAATTCTTTGTGATTACATTTGTCATAGAGGCCAATGTATTAATTAGGAGTCCATCCAATTACAAACCCTTTATAATAAGCAATCCTCTACATATTACTCAGTCCCCTCTCAGGGTCACTCCTGTAAATAAACATATCACAAGGCAATCATTTATAGGTGCCAGTATTTTAGAAGTATTATATTATAATGAAACCCTTTTTATAAGCAATTTCAAGTGTAGCATTACATACCACATACTGAGTTCAATGCTATCAAGATATGTAATATTATTTTTCAATACCTAGTCTGTAATGGACAAGACCTCTGTTGTAAAAGGCTACAGTCAAATCTCCTTTGACCTCTATTGCAGAAGTGTAATCCTTGATTGCTTCATCAAAGCCCACTTGAAGATAATGAGTATGTCCTCGCTCATTCAAGGCTACAGCCAACAATCTCTGCCTAAAAATAGTGATGTACAAAATGATTTCATTTAGTTCAAATAATTATTAAAAAGAGGCTGCTAATAATATAAGAGCTAGCTTAAAGAAAAGTACAATATTTCACTAAGGCAGGATATTTAATTGTAAAGTAAGACACTTCAATTGATTATAGTTGACATAAATTGTTTTTCAGGATATTAGCCAGAATTATTTTTTTCCAGCCAAAATTTGCAAATTTGACCTGGCAATTTATAATTCAATAAATAGCAGCAGTTCTCATTGTCATAGATTTGTCAGAAAGCATTTTTTGTAGGTAGGTAAATACAGCAAATAACTGGTGAGTGCTGCTTGCCTGAAAAACTACCTGCCAAAATTGAAACTGCCTGCCTATCTGGTGGGCAGGCAACTAGGTCTCTGGCTAATACCCTGTTGTCCTTTATGCAGGGACGGATCCAGCGGGGAGCAACCTGCCCCCGGCCTCCCTTTTTTAGGGCTGAAATTTATACCATTTAACATATAAAAACTGAAACTGGCCCCCACTATCCAGCATCCAGCTATCCAGATTTTCTGGATTCGCCCCTGTTTATATATAACCCAATAGCATCCCAACTATATAAATATTGACAGATGTTGCATAAGTATATACCTCGTTACTCTTATCATTGATCAGATCAGAATTCACTGACGTCCCTACTCTTATCATTGATCAGATCAGAATTCACTGACGTCCCTACTCTTATCATTGATCAGATCAGAATTCACTGACGTCCCTACTCTTATCATTGATCAGATCAGAATTCACTGACGTCCCTACTCTTATCATTGATCAGATCAGAATTCACTGACGTCCCTACTCTTATCATTGATCAGATCAGAATTCACTGACGTCCCTACTCTTATCATTGATCAGATCAGAATTCACTGACGTCCCTACTCTTATCATTGATCAGATCAGAATTCACTGACGTCCCTACTCTTATCATTGATCAGATCAGAATTCACTGACGTCCCTACTCTTATCATTGATCAGATCAGAATTCACTGACGTCCCTACTCTTATCATTGATCAGATCAGAATTCACTGACGTCCCTACTCTTATCATTGATCAGATCAGAATTCACTGACGTCCCTACTCTTATCATTGATCAGATCAGAATTCACTGACGTCCCTACTCTTATCATTGATCAGATCAGAATTCACTGACGTCCCTACTCTTATCATTGATCAGATCAGAATTCACTGACGTCCCTACTCTTATCATTGATCAGATCAGAATTCACTGACGTCCCTACTCTTATCATTGATCAGATCAGAATTCACTGACGTCCCTACTCTTATCATTGATCAGATCAGAATTCACTGACGTCCCTACTCTTATCATTGATCAGATCAGAATTCACTGACGTCCCTACTCTTATCATTGATCAGATCAACCCTGAAAATTTACTGAACTCAATTATTGATAGTAATTAACTTTAAGTACATCCAATATATATTCTCTTATATCTCTGGTGGCAAATATCTATACTAAGTTATATGCTTGGCACACACCAAATATATATGGTACAGATATTTGACTTGTATTAATTACTATAATCTCTAAAGATTCAGTATTCAGATTAAAATAAATATATTAAACACATAAACAATACCACAAAGTAAGAGAGCTGTCCAGTACCATTCAGTTTGTGCATCAAGAGACGAATTTGCTTCCCCTCCTCTTAATTTTGTTACATTATTCTGACACAACTCAACAACATCATTGCAAATTATAAGAGCACTGTCAAGTTCATTTAATTTTGTATGCGCTTCAGCTTTCGCAAGCCTATCTTTGACTTCGGTGATACTATCCATAGTTTGCCTCAGCTTCAGGGTTATTTAAGACACTTGGCACTATATAAACAGATAAATGACTCAATATCGATCAATGTCTTAAGGTCAACAACAGGATGCAAACTGAGCCTCAGCAACTTTGAGCGAAAATAAGAGAAAACTTCTCTTACGGACACGTCGAAAATATTGTTTGCAAATATATACTTATACATCAGTTGTATAGTTGCTTAATTAATTCATATCCAGTGGCACTTCTTTCAAACATCGTTTGTCACTCTTATCTACTCCGTGTCCATATGCGATAATCCCTAATTGGTTACCATAGTAGTTCATTTAAGGGGGTGGGGGAGTCGAGAAGGGGCGGAGGTTCTTTCATAGTAAGTCCGGGTTTGGGGAGTATTAAGTCATGTTGATGGTGGACTGGGGGGGGGGGGGGGTGGGGGTACTCCAATAGTAATTATGTGTGTGTGACGGGGGAGCCGGGGGGGTCCTTAGCTAAATATGTGCTCAAAAATTAAGAACTCACACGTTTTTATATTATATATTGTAGGGGAACCGTAGTGGGGAGGGCGTAGGGGAGACAGCGTGTCTGGTAGCTAAGTAAGGCACCCGCGGGGAGAGGGGGTCCAGCGGGAGAGGTCCATTGGGAAGGCAGCCACCACCTTTGGTAGGTTGAACAAACGTGCTTGGAAAAATTCAAAACTAACCATTCGTACCAAAATGCTAATCTACAGGGCGTGTGATCTAAGTAGCCTACTGTATGGCAGTGCATCGTGGACTACATATTGTGGCCAGGAAAAAAAGTTAAACAACTTCCCTCTTCGTTGCCTGCGAAACATTTTAGGCATTTGTTGGCAAGACAAGGTAACAAATGCCGACGTGTTAGCCAGGGCCAACCTACCGAGCATTCTTGCTCTTGTAAAACACGACGTCTTCGTTGGCTTGGCAACGTTCATCGAATGCAAGATGAACGTATTACAAAGGATGTGCTCTACGGTGAGCTTGCCGATGGCAGACGGCCAACTGGACGGCCAAAGCTCAGGTTTAAGGATGTTTGCAAGCGTGACATGAAGGCTTTCGGCATTGATACAAATTCTTGGGAGGACCTAGCATTCGAAAAGAGAGAATGGTCACGTGTCGTGCGTGAGGGAATGGCCCACCAAGAGGGGCTCTGGTTGGACAAACTGGACTTGAAACGCCAATCTAGGCACCCAGTGAGTACAAACCAATACCTATCGACAGGTCATCGAAGCTCTGTCGGTCACAGATAGGCTAGCTTGTTCAGTCACAAGCGCAAATGCCGCAACGCAAATCGTATCACTTGAAATCTAACAAAGCTGCAAGATTCATCGTCTTTCGCAGACGAAAGGATGCCAACCACTGTTGCAATCGAATTTCGCCTCTTATGATATCCGCATACAAACAAACAATTTTCGCAGATGTATCTGCTACGCGAGGCACAGATTTAGTATCGACGCACGCGACATGACTCCACCTTTCACAACCTTGACACCTAATCATGTCTTCTTTTGTGCTCTCTTCGCAATGCCAACAAAACCAATCGTCTGCTTTGGACTTCTTGCTGCAAGATTTGACATTATTTTAATGACTGTGCTTTTTCTAGTTGCCGTGCCTATAGCGGAGCTCGTTTTGGAATATATGGCGGTTGTCTTTTCCCAATTCGGGGCCGAAGCGGAAGGCACGGTTCCGTCATCACCGCTTAAACCATCGATCATGTAAGGCTCATCGTTCTCCATGATCCAGTCAAAATGATCAACATATTCGTTTAGCCTGGAAAAGCGGAGGAACAGTGGACGATCCAGACCAAAATCCTGCTCGCCATATTTTGAAAAGCTATCACTACTATTGGTTTGTTTATAATTTTGCAAGATGTTGCAATTACCAGTTCACCGGGCACCTCTGTAGGATTGACCATGGATGCAAGACGTTCTTCCAAAAAACTTCCAAAAGGCACTGAAGTACTCAAAACTATCGCGCATATACTGCAATAGTTGTGCACGAATAACATCGGTTTGACATTGTTCCTTGATATTTAGTAGGCCTACCGCACAAATGGGCAAATGATTTTCATCCCTCTAGTTAAACGATTCCAATATTTCAGTTGCAGATACCTTGCAATGCTTAATTAAAAAATACCTAGTGCTATAGTTACTAATAACAATGCATATAGTTAGGGCTGTTAACGATGTTTGAAATTTAGACATTAATTGTGTTGAATCAACGTTATCGGTGTTCGCAGACGTTTCCACCCGATTTTTAACATTGAATCAATATCGTCATGCTATCTGGGACGGTACGAATAATACCTGACGTTTCTCAGCGCCCCCACAGTGGGTGACACATAAAGCGGTTTATAGTGGGACAACGGACGAAATATGTTGGGGGGGGGGGGTGCAGGAAAATACTTGCCCCCCTCACCGCCTCCACCAATATTTTCCAAATAGCGGTCTAGCCTTGACCCTGGGAAGCCTGCCATGCTGTACAATACGACCACACTCCCTGATTTCGATCGCTGGAAAGAAAATAATTACGTTGCCACGATACGATCGCCGTTTGTCGCGGCCCCAATACAAGTGGCGTTGCATGGTATACAGACTGGTACAGTATTATCATTATTGGGCGTTGGACCGTTTCTCGAGGTCAAATTAAGCCTCTGAACCGTACCTTTCTACGTCATCACCCCCCCCCCCCCTCTTACTCCTTCCCCCTCCCACCTCGACGCTCATTGGCATGCCGTACATGAATTTATTCCGTACCGACTAATATATAAGGTGACATATATTTGTGCCACTCGCTATCTCCGCACATGGCCCCCCTTTCAAACCCTAAGGTCTATTTGTGCCCCCCCCCCCCCCCGCCCCCACTCCCCCTCCCCATTTCCCATTATGTGCCCTCTGGCTTCTCCTTATATATTACAATGCTTCGTTCTTTCTGTGTTTTTTTTTTATTACCAACGTTATAAAGTGTGCAAATAGCACATAACCCGCACCACGGTCACCTACGTCTCAGGCTTTTACATGCATTTTTTTCCATTTTTTTGGTGGAAAAAATATTGTGCCGCCCGTTTCAGGATTCCTGCGCACGCCCTTGGCGAGAGTGAGAACGCGAGGGCGAGAATTCTCACAATCTCGTGCTCGCAATATCGCCCTGGAGCTCTCGCGATCTCTCCCGGCCTCGCGTTCTCACCATCTCACCATCTCACCCACGATATCTCCCGGCCTCGCGTTCTCACCATCTCACCCACGATCTCTCCCGGCCTCGCGTTCTCACCATCTCACCCACGATCTCTCCCGGCCTCGCGTTCTCACCATCTCACCCACGATCTCTCCCGGCTTCGCGTTCTCACCATCTCACCCACGATCTCTCCCGGCCTCGCGTTCTCACCATCTCACCCACGATCTCTCCCGGCCTCGCGTTCCCCATTTCGCGACATCGCCCACGCGTTCTCGCGATCTCGCCCTTACGATCTCGCGTTCTCGCTATCTCGCATTCTCGCCTGGCACAAAAAGAGCGCGCACGCGAGAATGCAAGGGCGATATCGCAAGAACGCGAGGGCGAGATCCCGAGAACGCGAAAGCGAGATCGCCAGGGCAAGATAAAGCTGGCGTTCTCACCCTCGCGTTCTCGCGTGCGCGCCCTTTTAGTGGCAGGCGAGAATGCGAGACAGTGAGTGGCACAAATGTGCTAAAAAATTGTGATTTAATAACTGATAGTGTGTGTGTGTGGGGGGGGGGGGGTGGGTGGCAAGGGATATTTCCGTTTCTCGGGAATGGGATTTTCATCTCACCGTGAGAATGAGGCAAATAATTCTTCGTGAACTGGAAACTGTGTAATGGACCCTCCATATTATTGTGGTGCGTGTATATGCGCATGCGTGGTAGCATGGGGCGGAGGTGTTCTGTGTAATTGAGCAATAAATACGGCATCCGCTTTCCTTCAGGCTTTAGGCTTTAGAGCATATGGATGTGTTACTACAGGGAGTGTGAGCTAAGTTGATCCCATACACACACACAAACACTCACGTCAAGCAGTAACAACCAGACGGTTGTTTTCCAGCAAGACTCAGGAACGGAGAGGAGTATCGGATGTAAGTATACCTATATAATGTTATATATATATATATATACATACGCACATCATATCTACAGCTGGCTGTAAATTGATTAAAGTTGTAATTCGCCATTGGTCCACGTACTTCCCATTATGTCTACTATGTCTGCTGTTGATTATTATTGATGAGAAAACCGAAGTTAACACGCACATTGACACCCTGATATTGGTTTATCTGTGCCTGTTTAATCGTTGTTTAAAATGTCTTTAGATGTTTTCAATCTTAACCATCGCCTACTTTATATCTGAATAGATGGGTCCTATAGGCCTATCCTGGTGTATTACGCAACTTTATGGCTGTCTCGTTATCATTCCGCTGATAATTAAGCTTTATGGCGTAATATTACCTATCGTGTTTCAAGTTTCAAGTTTATTGGGCAACAAGCTTTTTTTTCGTTCCAAATTATTCTCTACAAGTACAGTGTCTGGCAAGGATAATTATATTTGATATCCCCGTTAAAATGCGTTTTTTCTCACATTCGTAACTCTATAGCAAACTACAAATTAATCAAACTTCTAGTTTGTTTTGAGCGCGTCTAAAAACCGTGTCATTTTGACACCGTCTTTTTTTTTATGTCGTTTGAAATTAGTTTATAAGCTTTCTAACTATTTGCTATTATCCGAAACATTTATCTGACGTCACATAATTTGCGATCTTATAGGCTTGTGTCAATTTTATTACGTCAGGTTCGTAGTGTCATTCAACCATAAAATCAGAATGAAACCGTTTCATTTTGGTCTCATTACATAGTCTTTCTGCTCAAATAAATGCCTGTTCCTGTAGGTTCTTGGTCTCGCTTCTCACAAATCTAAAAAATGACTCATCGCATCTGACCTAATTTTCTTGACCCTTTAAAGTAACTGCATTGCGTCAGATTCCTTGCTTCTCCGTCCCAAACCATTAAGCTAGTTATAACCTTGCTTCGTTCTCTTCGCCAAAAATCTCTCATTTCGCAACATTGGTAACGATACTCTGTTATCCATGTGAAGTATTTTTATTGTGGCATATTAGTCTTAGTTTACTTTTCTCCGCCCAAACCCATTCATCATCTTTCATCGGTTTCAAAGCAATCTTTGTTACAAGTTGGTATGTCGTTGATGTTTGTCCGTTTTGTTTTAGTATTTTAGTGCTTTGGACTGCCAAGGTTCAACCGCTTAATTGTACGTCTGATTTGGGACATGTTAATCAAATAAGACTGATTCGTAACGTTTAGATTTGCAACGATATATTCACAACCCCATAGGTGTACAAATGGGGATCCTTTCGAAGATTACGTTGCTAAAGTCCAGAACAATTGTTCTTTAAAACGTGGCAAGCGTACCCACCTCCCATACACAACTATGGAAGTTTACTGATATAATGCCACGATCGATTCATATAACGCTTTATAGTTCATTCAGTTATGCAACGTTTTAACTTACATTTTACGTGTATTTATACGCTGTGTAAGTTTATTTCGAGAGTACACCATTTCCGTATTTATCGGCCCAGACCATTAATATGTAAAAAATGTGATATTATTCCTGCGTTCTCCAATAGTTTTGTCAGTCAGGTATACCTTCTCGTACCGGTTGATACTAGTCATGAACGCTTTACATTTAAACGGTTAATCGTGGTACACGGCCAGAGCCGACCTATAAAACAAATTGAAATTATCATCGTGATATTCAGTCTAGCTTGAAAATCAGACTTTAATTACATGAGACAGGCTTAGCGATCCCTCAGACAAACGTTTCAGACTAAAATATGCGCAAAAAAATAGTTCCAAAAAAGTTTGATTTTCAGGCTATATTTAACCGGGCAAGCGCAAAAAAATAATTCCGTAACCAGGTGAGGCGCCACAGCCGGCGAAAGAATACAGAGGTTGACGGGGCGCTGTAGTTAAGGACCTATCAATGTTATCTAGTGGACTTTACATCTCTAACTCTACTATCCTATCTTGACGACAACGCAATCTTTCCGCAAACGACTTTAATCTTGATGGATATTGCCTGTCGCCCACGTTCTCAATGCATTTTTACATTCGCTCGCCAGGGCGGCGCTGCGCAAATCGATAGGAAAAATGTGTCGCGCATTTGTACCAATTAGTGCTGGGACCCAGCCTAAGCCTAATAACACATGAAATCAGGTGAGGAAAAGAAAGAGTTCTGTCACAATTATAACTTTTTGAAAGGGTACAAGATGTTTTTTGCTGTATTAAATACACAAAGTTCGTTATTTTTATGCTTTATTCTTCAAAATCATAATGTTGCAAGAAATTACAGCTGATTTGACCGTTTTTCAAGAATCTTGAAATTTGCCCCCGGCCGATAGCAGCGGTAAAAGCTACCTTGCGTAGCGCCACCGTGCGGGGAGCTTGCTGGCAAGCTCGCCAATTCCTCGTCGCGCTGACTGTGCGGGGTGAGGTGGGGTGGGGCTGCCCTCGCGTCGTACTGACTGGGGTGGGTTGGCAGGATGAAAAGGGGGGGGGGGGGCGGGAGTGTCCTCGCGTCGCATCGACTGCATGGGGTCGGTGGGGGTTAGCCCCAGTTCTGCGGCAAGAGACATGATAGGGGCTAGGTGGGGGTATCAAAGATATTAGTACTAATATCTTTGGGGGTATATTAGGAGTCAGGGCAGGGATCTAGGCCTGCAAAGGGTGGTATATATGCCTTTATGACTCGCACACATTCATGCGTCACTCCCTCCGGGGAAGGAAGCATTCTGTATGCTCAATGAAGTGACCTTGTCCAACTAAAGTGTTCCACCTAGCATGTATGATTAACACGACCGATTCTGGCAGGATGTGAATGGAAAACGCTGGATCGGTTCGTTCCGCGATGACATCGGCTATGAGGCAATGCTGTGGTATCTATATCAGCTCGCAGGAGGGCGATATGTGCCAAGGGTCACGGGGTCACGGGAGCAACCCAAGTGTCGCAGAAAATAGAAAACTCGGGTTGAGATAACTTTAATGTCATATCTGATAATGTATCAAGTTTGTCTTCATACGAACGAAGACTAGTCAATTTGAAAGATTTGCTTTAACGAATTGTTCAAACTATCGCGGGCTGTCCTAACCCAAGGCCAGTGGTAAGTCACAGGTATGAGAATGCAAAGGTAAGTGAACCTAAGAGTCCAGTGGTAAGTGAACCTGAGAGTCCCTTGCCAAGTGAGTATGAGAGTCCAGTGGTAAGTGAACCTGAGAGTCCAGTGGTAAGTGAACCTGAGAGTTCCTTGTCAAGTGAGTATGAGAGTCCAGTGGTAAGTGACTATGAGAGTCCAATGGTAAGTGAGTATGAGAGTCCAGTGGTAAGTGAACCTGAGAGTTCCTTGATAAGTGACTATGAGAGTCCAGTGGTAAGTGACTATGAGAGTCCAGTGGTAAGTGAGTATGAGAGTCCAGTGGTAAGTGAGTATGAGAGTCCAGTGGTAAGTGAGTATAAGAGTCCAGTGGTAAGTGAGTATGAGAGTCCCTTGGTAAGTGAATCTGGGAGTCCAGTGGTAAGTGAGTATGAGAGTCCAGTGGTGAGTGAGTATGAGAGTCCAGTGGTAAGTGAACCTGAGAGTCCAGTGGTAAGTGAACCTGAGAGTCCAGTGGTAAGTGAGTATGAGAGTCCAGTGGTAAGTGAACCTGAGAGTCCCTTGATAAGTGAGTATAAGAGTCCAATGGTAAGTGAGTATAAGAGTCCCTTGGTAAGTGAGTCTAGGAGTCCAGTGGTAAGTGGGCCTTTGTTAACATATTTAATTATCACGTAGAGGAACATGGGGCAAAATGACCCATCGGGGTCAAATGGCCCACCACAATATCGCGCACTTGCGGTGCTGCCACCTGTATTGAAGCGTTTTATATTTATTCCTGTTTGTTACGTGATACCTTAACAAATCTACATGGGCGCTGAAGCAGACAGCTGACCTTCGTTACCGAAGTAAAAGATTCTGGGCTGTTTCCATCTATGGTAAACACAAAGTCGAGCTCAGTGGATACTGGCTTGGGGGAAACACTTTTGATAAATTACCACGATCAAAGATAAATATACAGCGGTCAAATGTTAAGGTTACTAACAGGGGCAAAATGACCCACGCTGCTTGGGGCAAAATGACCCAGTGGACCGTTTTACCCACATCCAATTTAATATGTATATTCTAACAGAAACGATTATCTTTATCAAACTGGATGATATGTCCGCTGAATCGGAACATCTTTGGTGATCATGAATATGCTTGAAGAAGAAAACGATGTGCGTCGCAGGGAGCTTGAAGAAGGGAGAGTTGTGCGCCCCTGGGAGCCGGAAGCGTTGATTGAGGCAGAGCCAGGCGGCACGCGACATCGTGTCTCCATTCGATACATACAGCTCGTCAGGATAAAACGCAGATGGGGAGGGGGGGGGGGGGACACTATTATACAAATCTGGTGGGGGGGTTCCGCGGGTGCCTTGATGCCTGAGAGAGCGGATATTTGTGATGAAAAAGATACCCGTATACAGCGGACATTTATAATGAAAAAGATACCCCTACAGAGCAGACATTTATGATGAAAAAGATACCCCTATAGAGCGGACATTTATGATGAACATACCAATGTAGAGCGAATATTTTAAAACTTGCGATCGTGGAGAAGGGGGCTTTGAAAATGTGTGTTCATAGAGCGGATTTTGGCGGTTGAAAAGGGGGTGCTTTACCCCGGAAACCCCCAAACCCAGCAATGTATTTTGTACCCCCCCCCCCCGCCCCCTCCCTAAATCCGGGGGGCCGGTTTCAGGGTCGGATCCAGATATGCTGGATAGGGGGCCGGTAAATGGTATAAATAGTATACATTTCCGCCCTAAAAAGGGGGGCTGGGCCGGGTCGCCCCCCCCCCCCCTTAGATCCGCCCCTGCCCCGGGCCTGTTCAACAGTAGGACTTCGCATGAAAGCTGAGTTCCGCGCCTCAGATGGCCTAAATTTTGGACTGAAAAATGGCAAAAAGTGGGGGAAGGGGGTGTCCCCCCCGCCCGATCCGCCTCTGCTGACGTAAACGTTTTTTGGAATTCTTGTGTGTGATCCTTCTGGGTCAAACTGTTCCAGAGAGTTAGCGGTTTGCCTTCTTAGGCTGTTCAGTTCACTCATTAACATGCAGAAATAATGTGCTGACCATTTTGCCCCATTAGGGGGTCAAAATGACCCACTGTGACATAAAGCATGTTTTTTGTGCTAGTAAAAATTGTGTTCGTGTCACTCGCATGTATCCAAGCTATGTTATTCCCAACACTACTGTTGTCAGTTTACCAAAATTCGGCTCTTTTTATAGCACTGCTTGTCCTCCAAAAAATACAAAGAAAGTTAAGGTGGTCATTTTGCCCCATGTTCCCCTACACCATGGAATATGAGGTAAAAACAATGAACATATAATGTTTCGATGCTCTCTATACCCGGCTTGTTATTTGTTTACTGCCGATCGAACACCTTAAGATGCCTACAAGACCTATAGATGACGAGTCATGCTATGGAATGAACCATACACCCTCGACACCAATATTTAAAAATACTGAAATAATCTGATTTAGCGTAATACATACTTTCATATTTCTAATAGGCCACTTTGACCCTTTTATCCTCTGAACCATTTTTGTAAATGTTCTCTCCTTAAAAAGCCGCCAGCCCCCATTTCCACCCAATCTGCACGAACTCTGGTGCAAAAGTGCGATTTCACCAAGTGCGATCATTTGACGTTTCAGTGTTCACACAAGATGGCTGTCGAAGGCGGCACGCCGGAAGTAGCGCATACCGGGAATAGCTCGCTTGGTAACCTTCAATGGCGGTCAAGCCCACGGTAAGAGTTTTCGACGAAAATTCAAGGAAAAAACTGTTCATAATACATACTTAGGATTTGCATTTGTCCACGGCGAGCATACAACGGAACGACAATTTTGAAAATAATGATATCCATTGGAAAGGCTAGTCATAAAGTTGAAGGGGCCGCCTCGATAGCTCAGTGGGTTAGAGCGCTCGCCTTGAGCGCTCTGGCCACCTGAGAGCCTAACGACACGTGGATCGGTGGTTCTAGCTAGCCCCGCTGTGGCCGCAGGATAAAGATTCCATGTCCTTCTTCGCAAAGAGTAGGGGTTACCCCCGGAGACATAGCTCCACTCTCCCTTCCATCTCCCATTGACGCGATATGACCAAAAGTGGTTAAAGCGTCCCGAATATACAACCACAAGCCTAAAGTTGAAAAGGAGCAGATATCATTTGCTTCAATAATTGTTAGGTTTAGCATCGATGCAAATATTAACCGCGCCGATAATGTCCGCCCCATAATTTCTCAGATTTTCCTCCCCATGTAGCTATTTCCGGTTGCTGGTCGGCCGCCCATGGGTGGTCATGCTGGTCGTCTTGGCGGTGGTGGGGGTGTTGATAGGGGTGGCCTTCTCGCAGTACCCGCCCAGCTATCTCGCCGCCTGCCTGCAAGTACCCTACACGGTGAGTCTTCCCCTGGAACTTAATTGGCAACACATATACTGAGTGCGTAATTCTATGGTAGAAAGTGACATGTGATGATATTAACAAGATTAATACTTACAAAACATTTCTTTATAGGCTTCATTTATTTAACAGGGTTCATTACCGGTAGCGCGTAAACACATTAACATCCGCCTCATTTACAAATATATGTACACCTTGCATAATTACATCTGAAGTATACATCCCTGAGATTAATGTTAGCCCAATTTATTCAACTCCGTTTAAAGCTATAAGCTTTCCTGATAAAATATCTGGAATATCGTCTACCTGTGTAGAGAAAACAATATACTGGTCAACGAAGCCGTTTGAGGTGGTCACTTACGTGTGATTTACATCACTGTTGATAAACTCTTGAAACAAATAATGTCTACACCAGAACATTATTTACTTTTGTTAACGTTTTATTTGTATTCTCCGCAGGGTTTCGTCGTGCGAGGGACCTCCCGTGCCGGCCGCCACCTAGCTATCAACAAACTGGACGTCGCTTATACAAACGGCGACATCAACTTTTTCCCCAACCTGTCACTCTTGTTCCAAGGCCAGGCCCAGAGCCGAGCCAGCCCATTCGATCCGCACAGGATTTCCGGTCCAATCCGCAACAGAGCATCCAGGCGTAAGGCGAAAGCGAAAGCGAGGCACCTCGCGCGAAAATCTCGCCTCGCGACGAGAGTTCCAGATTTGGGGTCGCGGCACTGGCCGCAGCAGTGGTCTACGGAGGGCACACACCTATTTTCGAAAGAGATGCGCGATGAAGCTGCCCAGAAAGCCATAGAAGAGTACCTCTCGGATGATTCGGACGCTAGTCTCGCGTTGGATGCCGTGATCTCGGCGTACACGGTCACTAAGTGTGGCGGA
Organism: Arenicola marina; assembly: GCA_964019135.1. NCBI lineage: Eukaryota > Metazoa > Annelida > Polychaeta > Arenicolidae > Arenicola > Arenicola marina. Next base: position 3,880,179 of record OZ025256.1, read on the forward strand.
CGGATGTTGTGTCCATGGGAGACGTACAATGATGCAGAGGACGACGAAAACCTTCCCCCTGGCCGCTCACTAATCGACCCAGAAAGCGAAATTTCCAGCCTTAGTTCACCAAGCTCTATCTGCGCTTATGGGACGATAGGTAGGTGACGATGTTGTATTTTATATTATGGGGCGATTCGTTAGTCAGTCCGGTAAAATTTAATCTCTCATCAATTTCTGTGATATTGAGATATGGTTTCCCTCATGCCCGCAGCCGTCCTCTCGGTCGGCGAGAACCACTTTTGCATAAAGATCACCTACAGCTCACGACTTTACAGTAGAGTAACTACAGTAACTATAAACTTTCGTGCGAGCCGTTAAATTCTGTCTCTTCTGATTGCTTCAGGGTATGATCCAGTTTATTCTATGAGGGTCTACATTAGCAATCCGAACATAACATAAACTTTGACATTAAATTGTGTTGATTTTTTCGAATGTAATCACCAGGGATGCCTCCCTGGATACTGCAGGGCGACAGGTCGTGGGTGCCAACTCTCTACACCTGAATCTGGGCATGTTTCATCAAACACCATGTTCTTGTCCCCGGAGGTTTCTGGACTCAATTTAGCCTTCATTTGCACAAACATGGCCTTTCCAATATGAATGTCATGTGTAGGCCTAAACATATCGTTATCTGATTATCTGAGGGATTCTTTGTTCCAGTGTATACAATTGGAACATACATACTATCACCTTCAACTGTGTCATTTCCCTCGAACTAATCATTGTTAATTATCATTGGCAGACAAGACCAAGCAGGGGCGGTTCGTTGTCGGTGCAGTGGACGACAAACCGCCCGACACCTTCAACGCAGAATCCCTGAAGGCCATCTGCCAACTGGACAACCAGTACATCACCCCCTACCTAAAGAGCTCGTGCCCCAGTTACACTGTCGGCTATTACGCCAGTCTCTACGCCAACAAGTCCTCCTGTCTGCAGATTGAAGAAGCGGATGTGACGTATTTTCGCCAAGTATTGCTCCAGTGCTACCCGTTCTATCTGGACGGCAGCCTCAAAGAGACTTGCTCTGTGTTCCGATGCAGAGACGTACCGGATATATGCACCCATTACGACGCCATCTTTAAGGTCTTTTTCTACCTCGCCGATGAAGAGTTCCAACCGGCGTCCAACACTTCCGGTCTGGGCGTGCTACGCTACAGCATGATCTTCCTCTACGACGAGTACCCGGATGAGGAGCTGCAGCAGTTCTACGCGGACGTCTGCTCCGACTGCGACAAGCATCCGCTGTCGAACGACGACGTGAAGATCGTGGCCATGAACATCCTCCAGGATCTCAGAATGTTCGGCATCTACCTGGTTGCCGACATCAGTTGGCTGGTGTTAGCCATCGTACTGGTTGTAGCTGTCATGCTGATATACCTCCGCTCCATCGTCCTGGTGCTCGCGACGGTCATCAACATAGGCTTTTCATTCTGCTTGGCGTATTTCCTCTACCAGATCGCCTTCACCTTTAACTTCTTCACTTTCATTAATTTCTTAGGCTTCCTCATTCTGATCGGGATCGCCTCCGACGACGTCTTCATATTTAAGGACGCCTTCGACGAGTCGTTGCGCCGCTTTGACGTCATGCACGCCGCACGCGTCGCCAAGGACATGGAAAAGAAGAAGATCCTCGCGGAGGCTGCGGGAGACAACGGCGACAAGGGATCTATTTTTGCGCGGAGGGATATTGATATCCTAAGGCCCACGTTACCAGGATACGAGGATGCTATACAACAGACACTGGGCGTTCACCCGGTATCGTTGGATATCAGTCCCGCGTCTCCCGCTCAGCCACGCCGCGATGTTAACAACGACCTTGACTTGTCCGATGTTACGGACAGTGAGGACTGCGGGAAGGATCACAGCGGAAAAAACCCGGAGAAATCCGGAGAAATTCTCACAAATTCGGACAATGCCTCTCCGCTAGATGGCGCGTGGCATGAACCAGCGACTTTACGTATTCGCATTCATTCGCGGATCTCGAGTCAGGACTCCAAGACGCTCTATCTGGGACCGCAGGAACAGAATCCGCCGCCAGGTACGGAAAGGGACGGGATCTCTGGCGACGGCGATATCCAGATGAGGTCTGGATCCACTACCCCGGGGCTGGAGTCGCCGGCTCCGACGGCTGATCACTCCCGACCTTACAACATAGACGTCCACCCATCCCAGAGCATCCAGAAGCACCGCCACAGGAGGACGCTCTCGGGCCTATCCAGGTGCGTTCGGACGTCCGACACATCGGACATCGGACTGACCTCGGCGGACGAACTCAGCCGACCTCGAGAAGAGCAGGATAGTCGGGAAGGAGAGAGCGGGGAACCAGCCGATGGGGTCACAGAGACACAGGCGCAAGGAACCAGTTCAGAACTCGGCCAACCGGAAGTGACGTATGAAGACGACCCCGCCCTGGCTGAGAACCGGTTGGTGACCGCCATGTCGGAGGCGTACAGTCACGCCGCCATGTCTATCATGGTCACCAGCCTCACCACGGGCACGGCCTTGGTGGCCAACATGTCGAGCAAGGTAAGCCAACATGTCCAGCAAGGAAGGCCATCGTGTCCACCAAGGTAAGCCAACATGTCCAGATAGGTATAGGCCAATATATTTAGAGAGGTAGGCCAACATGTACAGATAGGTAAGCCAACATCTTCAGATAGCTAGGACAACATACCCAGTAAGGTAGGCCATAAAGGCAAAGTGTAAGGAACAGGTCTTGTTCAACACAACAGGTTAAAGAGCTGCAGCAAGTCAAGGCCATAAAATCCAGAATCGTAGATCAGCATTACATATAAAACAAAACAGCAATGTAAATTCCTTAGGCATCGTTTGTCTCATTCTCTGTATCAGTATCATCATTATAACGAGTGTAGTGAGCTCTTTAGATAACACACACGTAAAAAAAGAAAGAAACATTCTATATCTGAAACCCATATTGTCATGAGCTGGTGAAATGCACCTCCACTGGGGAAAGCGGAAGAGATCGCATGTTATGTAGGCTACGCATGCGTGTTTTTTTTCTCGTCAACAATTGATTACATATGTATACATCAACGAAACTTGCTGATTAAAAACATGCACCTCTCGTTTTATATATAGAATCCAACGTTTTAAAGTTGCATGTGGAGCTCTTTCCCGCCAAAACTGAAGAGGTCAAAATACAAATAAGAATCAGTCCTTGAATCATTCAAGATTGGTTTTGTCTATACTCCACCCATGCCAGACTGCCAAATTGTGTCTCCTAGCCTTGCCCGTGATATCAATTTACCACAAATTTTCATTTCAGTGGTAAACGTCATCAGTTTGAGTGCTTCGCGATGTTTTGTTATAAGTAGCAGTGCCGCGACAGAGTGCTGTGGTGTCGCGGGATAGACACGTTTGCCACACCACAGCCGAAACGGCGAGGTTTATCAGGTTTCTGAATTTATGGAATGGAACAATCGAGCTTTCTGCAAATTTTGATATAAATTTTGCCTGGGCTAATTTTGGCGGGAAAGAACTCGACATGCAACTTTAAAACCGAATTCCAGACTTTCTCGCGGCTATCATACTGAGTAGTTGTGACGTAACAATGTAATAAAAATGACACCACAATGGGAGTTACTAAGCAACCGAATGATAAGCCGCATGGAATACGTCATCCCGCCGAAGGTATGCATTATGCCAGGCCGAAGTTAGATTTATTTCGAATATTAATCTAGACGGAATGGCTGAATTAATAAATATAAGCTCGCATTTTAGGTAGCACATATCCATATTATGAAATTTCGTTCCTTCTTTCCCAGTTCCGTATCGGAAGGCGATTATTCCGCACATATTATAACAATATCGAACCACCCGACAAACGACAATCACAATCCTTATTCCTTTCTAACCACGATGAATGTGCTGTTAACCTCCAGGTGATCGCCATACGGATGTTCGGTATCTACACGATGAGCTTGATCCTGTCTAACTTTGCCCTCATGTTGACGTGGGTGCCGGCCTTCGTGGTGGTCGTCGAGCGCATCAACCAGAGACAGAAGGCCAGGAGGAGGCGGCGAGGCCAGAAGGAGGCTGCCAGGGAGGGTGGTCCCACCGCCAGGTGGCGACGCTCGCAGGCCGCGGCACGCTGCGGCAGTGACCTTCTCAGGGTCATCCGCGCCGTGTCCGATTACTCCTTCAACGTGATTATCGCGGGCCTGATCTCGCGCGGCTGGCACGTCATGCTCGCCATCTTGCTCTGTTTGGGCGTGGGTGGGATTTACACGACCTTCGTCAACCCGAAGCTCGGTTTACCGCACGGCTCGTACACCCAACTCCTGCGTTCGGACCACCCGTTCGAGTTGTACCAGAGTACGTACATTTACATGTTCCAGTTCGAGACCCCCGGGGAGGCCAGCCAGAATATGACGGCAGTCTTCGTCTGGGGTGTGGATAGCACGGACAACAGTCGTCAGATCGATCCCTTCGACAACGGAACGCTCATCTTTCTGCCCTTCGACCTGTACAACGCATCCTCGCAGGAGTGGTTCCAACAATTCTGTCTGGATCTGAGGAATAATGCCAACTTCTCGGCCAAGGAGATGAGGCACATTGCGTGTTCGATGGACGCATACAGCAGGTGGATGCAGCTCCCGTGCTTGGATGACCCCACCCTGGATTTCACGACCAGACCGTGCTGCGAACAGCCGTTCCCGATGGACCCGGACGCCTTCATGACGTGCTTGCCTTACCTGGTGCTCCTGGAGTCCCTGGTGCACCCGAATAACCAGACCTTGGGGTACCCGGTGTTCGATACCAACAACACCGTGGTCGCCTTCATCGTACCCGCCATCTTGTCTCAGCCTGTCAGCGAGGACTACGCCGTCATGGACGTCCTTTACAACGACCTCAGCGCCTTCTTCCACGAAGAGATGGGGGATATTCCGCCGGGGCTCGAGGGTGGCTGGTTCTGGGGTTACTTCTACGTGTATATCCTGCAGTACCAGCTCGCGAGGGGCACGTATTCGTCGCTCATCATCTCCATAGTCGTGGCCTTCGTCCTGCTGCTGTTGACTACTCTCAACTTCCTGGTGGCGTTCTACGCCATCATAGCCATCTGCCTCTCTATCTTTGTCCTCCTGGGGTCGCTGGCGTTGATGGGGTGGCAACTCAACATCATCCAGGCTGCCGTGGTCACGTTGTCCGTCGGGCTCTCCATCGACTTCACCATTCACTACGGCGTCGCCTATCTCAACTCTCGCGCCACCACCTCGCGCAAACGGGCGACGGAGTGTATCCGTAGCGTCGGCCCGGCGGTCGTCATGGCAGCGCTGACCACGTTCCTAGCCGGCACGGCTTTGATGCCGTGCGAGACCATCGCTTTCATAGAACTGGGAACGTTCCTCATGCTCACCATAGTGATTAGCTGGGCCTACGGCACCTTCTTTTTCTTACCCCTCTGTCGCATCGCCGGACCCACCCACGGGTGTTTCTGTAAGGCGCCCGACCCGGACAGCGATCGCCATGGCAAACTTGACATCGCCGCCATAGAGACCGTGATGGCGGAACAGGTTACGTGTGAACAAGGCATAGGTCCGTTACGGGTAGTGAAACTGGACGATTTGACGACCTCCAGCCAGCAAAAAGACAAATATTACCTGTCGCCGGGCATTCAGTCTGATCAGATGTCGGATCAGACGTCGAATCAGACTGAATGAACGACGTTCTCGGCTTCGGCATGCACTTCCCCAAGAGCCACAGAAAACAATGACCACAATGATATCACGGGATACAAATTATCAACACCAGATGGTCTAGACTCACGCCAGGTAAAGGAGTGAATAATATTGACACTATAAATTAAATCCTAATATAGAATGGTACTTCTGTGGACATATATTAGCTTTAGCTTTAGATTCAGGTGTTATTTCCGTTATGCGTTGGTTTCTATATCATTGGTTAAATTATCTGATAATGTCATATAATAGTTACAATATGCCTTGTAAATTACATAATAAAGTGTGTTGAGGTTACACGAGTGGCTCTCGAGTGGCGTTCTGTTTTCACTAAAATACAAAAGAATGTCGCGAAATGCACCGGTAATTCAAAAGCTGTAAAAACAGTTCCTTTGACAACAAAATCGGGAGAATGTAAGGTTGCACACTTCTAACTTTATTGGTAGCAAAATTTGATGATAAAATATCGAAGAAGAGCTCGATAATAGCACAAGTCAAGAATATCCAATTAAATAATCAGGCATCAGATCTTAATGTTTCTGTTGTGTAGTAATTCCTTGCACCAAGACAGAACACCTTTGAGATAAAGTTGGTAGAGCAATGAGTAGGGAGTTATGTATTACCTACTGGTAAAAAATGGATTGATAAGGGCTAAACTTCAATTTGTTGAACAATTTTCCTACATTTTATGGCCTGGAAATCACAAGACAATGTTAGGACGATTCATGCAAGGCTGGATGTAACAGTTCTAGTACCAAACAACAAGCATTATAAATATTATACACAATATATATATATATACGGACAAGAAAATGTAGATAAATATCCTCTGCCCGATATATATTGCATTACATTAATAAGAAGCAGTCACATCACAGTTTTGATGATGTTTTTCCACGAAGATATACGCCAGTATGGCTTAATATTTCCTTAACAGCAACGTGCCCATTTAAATGCACTTATAAATATTGTACGGAATCCTATTCACTGCTGTGAAAAACTGCTGCATGAGAGGGCATGATGATAAAAATTTGCGGTTGGCACACGGATCCAGCCTAGTGGCTATCAAAACACAAATGTGTTTATTGTCTTTCAGTAATTTACGTTGCTGTTCGCCAAGCAATGGATTTTTATTTCATAAATGTTATTAATTTTTGAAATTTTCGCCATTATGATCACTCCGGTTAAAGATTGCATGGTCTGTAAAAATCAAACCTATTTACAAGAGATATAGCAAATACATAAAATTATAGGAATATACTATTATATTATTAGCTGCACAGCATTGTGCTCATTATAAATAAGTTATACCGCTGTCAGTCTCAATACAAAAATACAGATCGAATAATTTTTTTTGGTCGCTACTCCAATGAGATTCATATCAACTTCCATGCAAAAGCATGTAACGGAAAATAAATACCTCATTATAATACTGTACATTTCAACATATTTGATCATTTATCACATAATAATAGATTTCCACTCTGATAAGGAAAACGTTCTGCACGGAAATTGGGAGACAAAAAGATTTTAGTATCACAACCGATGAATAGATAATTAAGCACAACTTACACCAGGAAGACGTAACATATGGAAGGCGGAAACGATGGCTTGCAAAATTCTTACACTTTTACGGAAGTAATGATGATCTTAACAACCTGATTGGTCATACAAACATGGCAATTTATCATCTAAAATATTGACGCGATGTTTATATTCATGAAAGAACAACTGTTCAAAAATATCTATAATAAATACCTAAAATAAACGGTACGTATAATAATCTCAACAATAAAACTGTTCTACTAATCGCTTAGACATGAGAACAATATCTTCAAACCATAATGTGTTACAAATGGTGGGAATACGTATCTTGTGTATTATTACCCTGTATATCGCAATAAGCTGCTTCGTGAGATTCATACCTTTCGTCAAAGATAATATCAAATGGGAACTGCAAATGACCCGCATTTGCCGCAACGAAACTAAACATGGTGAGATTTCTGGTCTTCCCGTCAAAATCTCCATAAAGTGACGATTTTGTTGAAACGACACAATAATTATACACTATTTAGCATTAAATCAAACAAATGTCTGTGTTGTGAAATTGGTCAGTTGTCAGGCATTACGTTACATTAAACAATGCAACAATTTTTTTAAGAAACCCATACATATTATCCGTAGTTGGTTAGTAAATAATAAAGTAACGACAGATCAAGTTACATCGACTAAAATCCCACGCAACCCTCATCTGAAACCAAAAATAATTTCAAGTCCAGATTTCTCTCCTGTTCCATCCTATTCGACCTTGCCCTTGCGAGGAAGCGATCCCGCGCTGCCTTCTGATTGGTCGACGTCCTCATCGTCGTCAAGGTGAAACTGGTTGACTGTCATGGCGCTCTGACGTCCGGGGATCTGTAAAGTGATGACTGTGGCATTGTGGGAGATGTTTAACATGGAAGACCGCGACAAAACAGTGGAGGTCTGTTTGATGTCTGGCCAGCATCAAAATCACGAAATTTTAGTCGATAACGCGTACAAATTAATGCATCTATATTAGACACGTAGGAATTTGTTAACCAGGCGAAATTATGAAACAATGGCTTAAGTTGGAACATTATTAATCAGCACACATCGTTACCTACGCCTCAATTGTAAAGTGGTTTGAAGTCGTTGCAAAACTCGTACATGAGCCGAAATATTTACTCAATAGCAACGGAATATTCCTGTGCATATTTGTATCTTTACTTAGTGAAAACACGTTTGGTACACTGACTGGTACGGAAGTATGGAGTTGCACTGTGGAAGAGGTCCCTCTTCCACCCTGGTATGAATAACAGATCAGAAGAACTCATGTATTGCTCATCCATAGAACGAACTGGAAATTTTAACAATCGATGTCGTGTGTGACATTTAACATTAGGAATTGTAAGCCTACATTTCACCATCGCAAATCCACTGACCCTGCTGACGCCATCGGTGGGTTCCAGATTCTCCAGTGTGGCGGCGCCCTCGGTCAGTGCACTCTTAATGTCCTTGTCCATACCAGCCACAGACATGTCACCAAACACCTACACAAAGCATAAGATGACAAAACAAATTACACTAAGTGGTGTTTTAAGCCGCTTGGGTTTAGACACGGGCTAAATTGGGCACAGAACCCTAGAGGCGGGGAATGGTGAATGTGAAACATGCGCCAGAAGGCCAGATCAGGCGCGCGGGCCCAGATTTGAACCCAGGACCTATTGATCAGCGGTCTTTTCCGCCAACAACCGTAAGCTGATACCAGGGAGGACCCATAGATGAGAAAACACAAATGTGTTTTGATACTTGCATATAATCTTTCCATATTCCATATATAATCTTTATTTACAAGCTATCTGCACGTGTACATGCATACAACGCCGGCCGGCTCATCTGTCATTCTGCCTTGTCACACTACTCCGACGTAACCGTTCACACTTAACCCCTTGACCCTACCTATATAGTCTGACCCAGTTATCATTACCAATATGTCATAACAAAAAAAATGTATCGCACAAAACGTTCGATGAAATATGTCACGTATGTACGCGTAATTATATCTATATCAAAATGATATGCTGGCGTCTTGGGCAACCTTTGCTCACGTGAAGGCTAAATTGGGCCAACAAATTCCCATATATATAGGACAAAGCAATGGGTTTGGATGAAAAATGCCCCAGACGCCGGTGCCAGCTAGGGCGCGAACCCACGACCACTTGATCTGCATCTCAGCCTGCGTACCAACTGAGCTAGAGAGGCTCCTCAATACCGTATTGCTTATCAATGTGCAGCGTCTCCCTGGCGTCTCCCGTGAGGTTCCTTGGCCCAGTTTACATCCTGTTCGCACGAAAAGGCTGAGGCCTACAACACTAATAGATTATGTATCAGTTAATGTCCAAGGAACACGACATAACAGGATACAACCGACTGTCGTGAGTGACGTCACCAGTGGATTTTATAAATGCTAACCAACCTCAATGATGCCGCCGTCGGGCAGTCGCAGGAAGTGTCTGTAGAGCTCTCGCAGCCCGTCCAAGTGGATCACGTGAACAGACACGTGAGTCGTGATCTCCTTCTTGCCCTCCTTCGTGACCTTGACCTCTGATCCGTTCTCATCCCACACCAACTCCTCGACCTGTGGAGTAAAGCGATGAAATGTGAAAAATAGTGCCAACAGTTTCAGCGCAAAAACCAACAATTCGGTTTTAGTGCATATTCACCACGGCAACCAGGATGGTTGGCACGATCTGTGGGTAGATGGCAACGTTTCCAAGGCGGGTGGGTGCATAGCGCCAGGTTGGTTATTCAGGACGCTTTAACCACTTTTGGTCATATCGCGTCAATGGGAGAAGGATAGGGAGAGTGGATCCATGTCCCCGGGGGTAACCCCCTACTCTTTACGAAGAAAGACATAGGATCTTTATCCTGCGACCACACAGACATAGCCACAGCGGGGAGCAAAACACCGATCCACGTGCCGTTAGGCTCTCAGGCGGCCATAGCGCAAGGAGGCGGGTTTTGAATATACGTCGCGAGGTGGCTGGATGTTATATTTTTCCGCCTGATTCGAGCTCTATACCGCCAGGAGCTGCGCCATTGATCGTTTACGATGTAACGAATGTAGTACAATAAATACACAAGAAAAATATAACAAGTCCAGAACCAGTCATGACAGCAAATCATAACAGACGATCATAACTCTCCGGAGAAAAGTGATGTTATCTGACCTGTGATTGGTCACTTACGGCCTCCTCCTCCCAGATGTAGTCGTACACGGACGTCTTGCGGCGTTCGCCCTCCTCGCCGCGCCATTGGTCCGCCTTCTTGTGGATGTAACTCAGCTCCTGATTGGACAATTCCAGGTCGTAGGGGACGAAGAAGATGTCCTCCTCGCCGTGAAGACGCCAGTAGATGTCCAGCATGCGGCCGTTGTTGTGGAGTCTACAAAACAAAGATGGCGGACTCGGTATAGTGACGTCATTATTTGACAAGACAAAATTTTATAACGCGCGTAGGAAATTAATAATGGACATCAATGCTGGGCTCTTGACGCTAAATGGACCTCTGTCACTTCATAAAAGTAGACAACACAGATTGGCTCTCTCACCCCAAGAGGGTTGTATATTCAGCACGATTTAACTAATTCTGGTCATATCGCGTCAATGGGAGAAGAAAGGGAAGAGCGGAGCCATGTCCCCGGTGTAACCCAGTACTCATTACGAGGAAAGACATGAAGTCATTATCCTGCGACCACACATACATGGCCACAGCGGGGCGCGAACCACCTATCCACGTGCCCGTCAGGCTCTCCGGTGGCCATGCAGAGCGCTCAAATGTGAGCGCTCTAACCCACTGAGCTATCGGGACGTCCCCCTGTGACCTCAGCCTCAGGTATTACATGCAGAATGACTCTCTCACCTCAGGAAGTACATGTAGAGGATGGCTCCCGCGGCGAAGCACGTGAAGCTGTAGAGGAAGATGGTGATGAAGATTCCGCCGAGACCCGAGCCTTGGGCCAGGTCGAAGTGCCAGTACAGCTTGGCGAAGTCCGCTATGGGCTCGATACCGCCCAGGTTCTGGTACCTCTGCCACAGAGAACAACGCGATATATTTGCTGGCGATATACGAATTTGTCTATGAAATTAATACTATAATTATGAATTGAATGCTAAAGATAGTTTCAGGCAAAAATATTTTGCTCAGGATTTCCCAACATATGCTAAAATTAGTTTTCCATGAAATTAATACCATAATTAGTAAAGGAGTGGTAAGATTAGTGCAAGGAACTTTTTTTTATCATTTGCGAGACTCGAATTTGGTCAATTTGTATCAAGCAAAATTAACATGGTGGCGGGAGAGGTTGTCCGGACTAAGAGTACGGATATATTAAATGGCTAAAAATCTTCCGGTAAATCATAATCAAGGGTTGATATATGATCATATATGTTTGATAACCACCCCAGGACCCAGAGCTATGGACACTTACCCCCAGGATGCAATCCACTGCAAGGATCAAGAATGGATCCAGGAACGCCTGGATACCGAAGGCCAGGATGAACTTTGACCCCACATCCGGGAACGCGCCGAGAGTTCGCTGCAGTGTCCACGTGATGAGAACGAGAAGTAAGAAGATTAGGATGTTTCCGCCAGGGCCCAGCAGTACCATGCCTATCTCCTGGCGAGTCCTCAGTAACGTGTTCTGGTAGTTCAGGTTCACAGTGTAGGGCAGGAAATCCAGTCTGGAAAAAAAATGCCACATAGAAACTTATAACGTTGAAAAATTCAGTCGTCTAATGACTTTTTAGTGATAAAAACTATCCTGTCATCGGATCATACAGTGATAAAATACCGATCATGAGAAAGTGAAGACATTAACCACTCACATGGGATTACATCGTAGTGAAGCTAGTTTTCTGTTACAATTAGTTTCGTACCATATCAGGTAAACCGAGACCGTCAGGTTAAAGGACGGAGACGAAAAATCGGACATTCGTTGTGAAGCAGGTCATCCAGAACCAACCATGGATGATTATCAGGACAATCCAATACCCTTGAGCATAAAATAATGTGACCTTGACTTAAACCTAAATATGGCGACAAACGAACCCGATCGAGCCATTTGGCGACATTGACGGTAAAATGTTGCGTTTTGAACAGAGAACAAACAAACAAACAAAAAGACTGACTCGACATAGCGATCATGTTCGCTAAGCATCGCGGCATGAGGTTGGTTGTATATTCAGGATGCTTCAAACAATTCTGGTCATATCGCGTCAATGAAAGAAGGATGAGAGAGTGGGGCCATGTCCCGGGTGGCAACCTCTTCTCTTTGTAAAGAAGGACATGGGATCTTATCCCGCGGCCTCACAGACATGGCTCGAACCACCGATGGACGTGTCCTTAGGCTCTCATGTGATCAGAGCGAGCGCTCTACCCCACTGAGCTATCGGGGCGGCCCCCCGGACCGACCACCGACCCATGTGCCTTATGCAGCACTAGGCGTGAGTGCCTGACGTACCTGTTGACCGGCAGCTCGAGGGCCTGGAGGAAGATCCACTGGCTGAGGTAGTGGATGTAGATCCGCAGGAAGAAGACGATGATGAACATGACGAGCATACCCCAGAACTCCCTGCTTCGCCACTGGGACAGGCCCAGCTCAGCCAGCAGCTGGCGCCTCACGTAATCAACCTTCTCCTGCGCCTTGCGTGGCAGGCGACCCTTCTCGCTCAACACACGTCTGTAATAGTAGGGCAAGTCGCATATATAAGTGAGTAACTGAGAGATGTAAACGGGACTGAGGATAGTCCACTGTTAACCTTCTCCTGTGCCTTGAGTGGCAGGCGACCCTTTTCGCTCAAAATACGTCTGGAAAGTAGGGCAAGTCGTATATATATATATATATGAAACAAGGCGAACTGAGGATAACCTTTGTTTCTACTTTGACCATGTATGGGAGGTAACACGGTAATTTTTATACTGAGGACATTTTTGTAACACTTTAATACGCAGTGGGGTGGAAATACAGCGTTTAGTGTCACACTGGATTTGTGCATAGAATAAAATATGGCAATTTGTCGCGTGGCAAGACACGGTACACCTTCCATTAAGCAAATTATGGTAAGTAAATAAGTAAATAACATCTCGGTGGAACAGCGTCAAAGTCACGTCGAAATCTGTCTACCTTAGGATGTAAACATTTAAAATATAACCGATGGTTACAGTACACACATTACCATACATCATAGATATAGTGAGAGATGTAAGTGAACAAATATCAGGATCTATAGATAGCTTTCGAACACACGTTAAATCGCTTGTGTTATTAGGCCACCATTGCCATAAAGCTACCCCCATACCACCACCACATACATTTTTTTTCGCCCAGAGGATTTTTGTTTATGAACAATTTACAAAAAACAAGCAAAATTTCGTGCAAAGCAAGCAAGTGGTAATCTGTTCTTGTTTTGAGCGGAGAGTGATGTTTACTTTCGTGATTGTCAACAGATCGCAACAAAAGTCACTGTACTAATTATAAACAAGACAGCCGTAGGCTGAGGTACTGACAGAAGTGACGTCATCTTTGATACACACGTCAGTGGCGTCATTTATGCGCCGAAACTATGGTACAGACGATGAAATGCAAAAACACATATACTATAATCTTCCCTTGCCTCATGCTGGTCACACGAGGCCTTCATTTATCAGATGAGTGTTAAACAGGTCCTTCAACGAACAATTTGGGCTCAAACCGCAATTTAGCCCAAATTGGACCCATAGGATCCGGATGCTGGATGAGCACAATCTAACGGCTGCTGTTCAATGCGAGCAATTCTATCGCGATTTTCGCTGTTCAACCTTACATTTGCCTCTCGCTTCATGCCAAATCTTGGCTCCCTAGATCAAATATTAACCGAGTTATGGCCCTTTGAAGTTCAATGCGCCGTTTAACGCGAGGTGGACGTCAGTTTTGACGCACACGTTGCGGTACCGCAAAAAAAGTTACGCATCGCAGCAGTTGTCCCTTGATATAAGGTACAGCCTCAAATCAACCGGTAGTCGCTATGAGGTATAATAGTCGAGTAATAGAGGTTATAAAATTATTACGTCATCACGTCATGGTGACGTCATGGTATGACGCACGGCAACGTCCAAATATCTAAACACAAACATTTGTGCCCTCAATCCAAAACGTTGATTGGAACGGCGGTAGGTCTGTTATTTCTTCAGATATAGCTTCACCTAATTACCGAAAATTGCTATTCTTCATCATTACGGATAAGTGAAAAACGAGCAGACGAAGAAAAGACTCTGCAGATAAGATGTAAAAGATAATAATGCTTTACTGCCAATAATTATCTGGAGACATATCCTCCCTACCATTATACGCAAAGATCGAATGTCTAGTTAGTTTTTCCGATTTTTGACGAATTTTACAAATTAGAGGGAATTCGTATACTTTATCATTGGGAAAATCTTCGGTTGCCATGGAAACAAAACTGAGACACGCGTTTGCGGTCAGCCTAACCTGAGTCTCTTGTACTCGTCCACATCTCGCACTGTGGCACTCGCAAAGTGATATCGCTCAACCGCAAGTACGTCATATTGAAGGAAGTTTGATTATCTCCATAGGGTCCCATGTTAAACGCGTTCGACTATATACCAAAAAGTTACAGGGCTATGTCGCCGTGTTTATAGTTAATGGCTCATCCATCTACTATCCTTCTACAACTGCAAGCATAGAGCGATGGCTTCAATAGGACGCTCGTGGGAGCCCCTGCAAGCCCCAAAAATCCCTATCTTTCACAATGTGGAAAATTTCCAAAAAATCCTGTGACGTCAGTTCTTGTCCGAATTTCATCTAGTAAGGACCATGGCTACTGGGTACCATGTTTAACCAAAGAAAAAATCCCGAAACTGTTTGATGCAGGCACCGATGAAATACGGGGCAAACAAATTTCACCAGCCTGAGAGATTCAGGGCTTTAACATTGGAGGTCCCATAGGGAATTGCCGTCACCCCTGGAACCGGAAGTAAGATAGAAACATACTATTTTTATGATGCGGACAGGCATCGGACACCATTTCCTACAAAATGACGTTACTCTCGATTTTTTATAATTGCTTGCGTCATCGTGACGTCAGATGACGCATCCGAAAAATCTCAGATTTCACAAAGGCTATTGCCGTTTATATTTCTATGAGAGCCCGGAACACCAAAGCGATACCTTCAACCTAAATAGGTCAAACCGTAAAAAACGGTTCAAGGTCATCTTTTGCGTTTTTCTGAAAACATAAAACGTCATGTAGCTCCAAAATGAGTATGACGCATCAAAACGTGAACAATACCGAAAAGATGCGCCATCAAGGGAAGCATATTCTGAAACTTGTCCGAGATCTCTAGCTTTAATATTAACGGAGATAGTCGCGTTCTAAGATTTGTCTTCAAAAAATCGCTGACCTTGACCTTTGACCTATATATGCCAATAACGGACTTAGCCGAGCTATTCCATATATCTATCGCTAGGTTAAGTCTGACAACCGTAACTGTTACCATGCGCCCTCTATCAAACTGATAAACATACAAAAAAAAAAAAAAAAAAAAAAAAAAAAAAAAAAAAAAGGAACATAGCACTATACTGAAGTCTTTAGACTTCTGTCAGTAATAACATTTAGCTCTGAAATACACGCCGTGGAAGCCCCGATCGCCGTCAAGTCTAGATTAAAGCCAATTGACAAGTGATCAATGCCACACAGCAGGCCAATGTGAGTTAATTATTAAACATCAATACGTCTCCCCGCACCAATAAATAGCTCGCGACCAATCAGAATCAATGTTATACATCAACCGGAAGCTACGACCACGTGGTTAATAGTGCAACACGCAATGCGGCGTTAGACAGAATATATCTTTCCAAAATATTGTGACCTACATTTGATCGTCTCTTCCACTGAAAGTGAGAAATGGCATCAAATTGGTGAAAAAAATAATTAAAAAAAAAATTTCGCGTAATTGTATGAAATATCTCGATAAGAAATATATTGCTCAATAACGTTTAAATATTATCGTTATCCACGTATTGTTTGCACAAGATAATCGAAAACGTAGCCTGGAGCGCATTAATTAACAATGTCTATATCCGTGTCGTTGATTTAATTTCGGTTGTGAAACTAATAAATATGGGAGTATCTGTTGACATGTTTAAATTATATTATGTTCTTGCCCACGAAGAATTATACAAGACAAGGACAACGATGCTGAAAATCCTGAAGATATTGATGGCAATGATCATAAAACATGGCTTAAAAATTGAGTGTTTTAGGCAGAAACTCCGCTTCCGCATGGCCACGCTACATCGGTCGCCCGTCCCCCAACTGTTCGGTGACCTCTGGGGACAACACAGCCCCAGGGGCGGGGCGGAGGGGGGGGGGGGTCACATTACATACTTGACGCTGAAGCTGTGCTCCTCCAGTCGCTCCAGGTGAGTCAGCTTGCGCCGCTTTCGTCTCTGCATGTTGAGTAGAGGTGTCCGCGGCAACAGGCTGTACATCTTCTTGTGGTAGTGATCCACCGGGTTAAACTCGTGCTTCTGTAAACCCGCCAAAAACAATTTTCGTCAGATTTTATACATATTTAGGTAGTTGCTGCTTGGTTGGCCCAAGACGTCAGCCCAACATGATCTTGTTCGGAGCAATCGAAAATCATTTGTCAAAAACACACGGTAGGAGTGCTGGAAGAGATGGTGTTGTGGAACAAGGATCTTCGGAATAGCCTTGAGCCGATTGATCAGACCGGGCCCAATCCGACCTCCTATCTAGGTGACATAAGGGTCAAACCGATCACTTGGAAAAACAAAGTTTGCACTGAACCAGCAGAATATGTCTTTCACTGACGCGGGTCGCGAGCCACGGCATACGGTTCTCCTATATTTAGTCGCCTTCTACCACATGCAGATGTTAAACAGGGAGGTGCATTGGGCATAGTTTACTTTCCCGCGAACACACAGGGGGCAAGTACGATCCAAGGTACGTACATTTTTTATACGATTGTCTGGATCTAAAATAGGAACATTGCGCATCCGTAGAACGTATAAAACAAATAAGAAAAAATTGATAATAATAATAATATAATAATACAAAATAACATCACTATTATTGGTAACGTTATCAGTGACCCCGTGAGCTTGTAATAATAATAATGCCAAATAACATCCATATTATTGGTGACACTATCATTGACCCCCTGACCTTGTAGAACATGCCCGGCTGCCCTCTGACGGGGTAGAATCCTGTGTCCTTCTTCATCAGATACACGTCATCCTCCTCGTAGTCTGAGTCTTCCGAGTCCTCGCCGACCTTGACCTTCCGATCCTTATTCACCGTCCTGGAGCCGATGGAGGACATCGGGCGGCGGCGAATCTCTCCTGGTTCCTGATTGGAACATAATAATTTATTACTATTATTGTAATCCGCTGTGGATTGGAAGTTTATGTGCACTGATTAACAGTCCAGAAGAGGTACCCTTACGAACTAAGTTAGAAACTAGCTAATTTGCATGATATATTCTTTAGCTGAGGAATAACTTAACTCTAACTAGCTTTCACCTGAAAACTAACTCCAGTTATACAGTTGTAATTTGTATATCTTTGTCGTACGGGTATTCATAAACCACACTACGCAAACCTACTTAACGCTAAGTGGACAGTTTTTTTAATTATTAAATTATAGTGAATTTGATTTCATGAGCACCACAGCAAAGAGCTGTTGAGGCTTCGACGAAAATGCAATTTTTCCTTTTTCGCGTTAAAGGTGGTTCGGCACCTTTTCGCACACGTTTCTTTTCCAGACACGCGCCAAAACTGCCCAGAATCTTTGTGACGTCACTATAGAATGAATAATCGCCTCTATATATGTTTATGAGCTTACATACTAACTTGAGCTAACTCACTGTGTGTTGCACCCCTTGCATCAATGACAATGACTGCAGCCATGGTTTCTTCCCGCACTTCGCATTATCACACGCGCAGTAATTAATAGAATTGTGACGTCATAATTGTTACCTTGACGACCTCGGGTGAGTCCAACCGTTTCTTCTCATCCAGACCGTTTTCGTAAGGCAGAGGTTTTTTCTCGGTGGAGTACCTGTCCGAGTCACCGGCGGAGGAAAACGTCTGAGTGCCGAGGCTCATATCCGAGGAGGTCCTGTAGATGAACAAGGGCGATGGGTGCTCGATCACGGCTTATAATATCAGAACAAAATATAATACTTAAATCCCTGATCAACAAGTACGACTAAATAGATAAAGACATAATAAAGGGGCAAATTGCCAGTTGTTTCTACTGTTTGTCCATATATTTATCAAATTTGAAAAGAAAACACAACGGTGTTTTAGACCGCCCATGGAGGGTAAACAATTGGTTTGGGTGAAAGATGCCTCTGACGCGTGAACCCATGGCCTGTTGGTCCTTATCAACTGAGCTAGGGAGGCTCTCTGATTGAAGCATACTCCCGTGTGGTTAACCTACTGTTGGCAAACCAAATGTTATTTCTAAAAATCCAGCTAATAATATTCAAAAACAATAACGTAAAAATTATCCTTTTAGTTTACATATTACGCAATACGAAACAAACCATAAGAATCTAAACACCGAAAATTCCGACATCAAGACATCGATGATGTTTAACCCTATGCCCTAAGTATGGTTCCATTGATCCAGAATTGGTGTATGTGTCCTACATGTTGGGGGTGTCCGTATCCGTCTTCAGGTCGACCAGGGATCCAGCGACAGGGGCCTCCCCATCCCGGTACTCCTCCCCGGTGTTGACGCGATCAGGATACGCCAGAATGCCGGAAGAAAACTGCAGTTCTACCTCGTATTCCTTCTGGCCAGCCAGATACCTGGGCAAGAGTGTAAGAAATCAGCTTCTTTGTGCACATTGAAGCAAAATTGTGCCAAAGAAATGGGCCAAAAAACCTCCTGGGACAATGATATTTTATGACGGTACCGGGGCGCAGGGTCGCTACCATGGGGAGGGAGAGGGACACCAGTATATAATACCACAATATAATATTGTTTTCATATTATGCATTCAGTAAGCACATGATTATGCCACATTCATATAGAATTTCATCGTGGAACTTTTATAGATATACATTCATTTACTCTCCAAACTTAACGACAAGAAGGGTACTTGCTAATCCACCTCCTTAGCCATAAGACTACTTACGCAGTAAATTCAACACATGATTAATGTGTCAGCTGCTCTGAAACAATTGTTCATGTTAACACGGTGAAGTGCCGCCAAAATCCGACTGTCAAGAATAATAATCGTCCGAGAGTGATGACCTTTGACCCCGCACTGACGCCAAGCATACATACTAATCCTCTGACAGTGATGGCCCTTGACCCCGCACGGACGCCAATCATACTAATCCTCTGACAGTGATGACCTTTGACCCAGCACAGACGCCAAGCATTCTAATCCTCTGAGGGGGATGACCTTTGACCCCGGGCGGACGCCAAGCATACTAATCAGCAAGAGGAATTAACATAGGCAGTATGCCTGTTTTCCAATTGCCAATAAAATATGTTTAAACTAAGCATACTAATCCTCTGACAGTGATGACCTTTGACCCCGCACGGACGCAAAGCATACTAATCCTCTGATAGTGATGACCTTTGACCCCGCACGGACGCCAAGCACACTAATCCTCAGACAGTGACGACCGTTGTCCCCGCACGGACGCTAAGCATACTAATCCTCTGACAGTGATAACCCTCGACCCCACACGGACGCCAAGCATACCAATCCTCTGATAGTGATGACCTTTGACCCCGCACGGATGCCAAGCATACTAATCCTCTGACAGTGATAACCCTCGACCCCACACGGACGCCAAGCATACCAATCCTCTGATAGTGAAGACCTTTGACCCCGCACGGACGCCAAGCATATTAATCCTCTGATAGTGATGACCTTTGACCCCGCACGGATGCCAAGCATACTAATCCTCTGACAGTGATAACCCTCGACCCCACACGGACGCCAAGCATACCAATCCTCTGATAGTGAAGACCTTTGACCCCGCACGGACGCCAAGCATACTAATCCTCTGACAGTGATGACCCTTGACCCCGCAAGGACGCTCATCGTTACCTGGGAAGCTTGACGACTTCGAAGTAGAGGTTGGAGAGCCAGTGGTCGAGGTCCGAGGCCATAAGGCCCTCCAGCTTCTCGTGTCTGTCAATGCGATGATCAATCTCCCCGCGCAGCAGCGGGCACTTGAACCTGTTGCGGAAAACACCGTACACATGAAATTTTGGTGTTTTATGCCAACATTGTGAACACCCATAGAAGGACGTGAAGGGTAAATTAGCCTGAAAAACGGCGGAGTGATATCCAAAAGGAACGTATTTACCCATGGCAGTTGTAGTAGTTACCAAGGGAGACCCTTGGCATGACTACTGCCACCAAACAGAAGAAAACTGAGGCCACATAAAATTTGTCAATTACAAATACAGGCTATTGTCTCTAACTGATCAAGAGATAAAAAAACTATTAGGTTTTTATTCATGTAAATAATGGTGTCTTGCACATTTCTGGTCTGCACAACACTCGTTTGACAACTGCGCACCTAAGTACTAGGAGAACACCACTTTACGGACATATAATTTTGGGCTAATTAAGGTTCTTCGATCATCGTGACATCAATCACAGAAACTCCATCTCCATTGCAACGTACTTTCCCTCGACGACGTCAAACAGTCCGTCCGCTATGGGGAAGGTTCCCCACCCCACCACCCGGTCTGTGGGGACCACGGCTCCACGCAGCAGGAAGAGTTCAAACATGAGCATCATGCCGGGCTTAATGCCGGGCCTGGCCGGGAGTACTGTGAAGACACTCTGGTCCAGCTACAGGAAGAGAGAAAGAGACATATATGGTGAGGGAGGCATGGGAGGGTGGAGGAGGGAGGGAGGGAGGGAGGGAGAGAGGGGAAGAGTAAATGCATCATAAGCAATTTTAGTTTCTTCGCAATTAGTATTGACTGAACCGAACTACAATGAAAACATGCAAATAAACCAAGGAATGTAAGTAATCCTCAATGGGTAAAATCTGCAAAAAAAGCTAAATCCATGGGCACAAACAAATCTATATCTTGATAAAACCCCGCCCCATTGCCTACCTTGACCTCAACGTAATAGAACTGTCCCTCGTGAGTGACAGGCCGCGTGGTCCCGCCCCATTGCCTACCTTGACCTTAACGTAATAGAACTGTCCGTCGTGAGTGACAGGCCGCGTGGTCCCGCCCCATTGCCTACCTTGACCTTAACGTAATAGAACTGTCCGTCGTGAGTGACAGGTAGGGTGGCCCCGCCCCATTGCCTACCTTGACCTCAACGTTATAGAACTGTCCGTCGTGAGTGACAGGCCGCGTGGCCCTGCCCCATTGCCTACCTTGACCTCAACGTTATAGAACTGTCCGTCGTGAGTGACAGACAGAGTGACCCCGCCCCATTGCCTACCTTGACCTCCACGTTATAGAACTGTCCGTCGTGAGTGACAGACACCGTGGCCCCGCCCCATTGCCTACCTGGACCTCCACGCTATAGAACTGTCTGTCGTGAGTGACAGGCCGCGTGGCCCCCGCCCCATTGCCTACCTTGACCTCAACGTTATAGAACTGTCCGTCGTGAGTGACAGACAGAGTGACCCCGCCCCATTGCCTACCTTGACCTCCACGTTATAGAACTGTCCGTCGTGAGTGACAGACACCTTGGCCCCGCCCCATTGCCTACCTTGACCTCAACGTCATAGAACTCTCCGTCGTGAGTGACAGACACCGTGGCCCCGCCCCCTTGCCTACCTTGACTTCAATGTTATAGAACTGTCCGTCGTGAGTGACAGAGTGACCCCGCCCCATTGCCTAACTTGACCTCCACGTTATAGAACTGTCCGTCGTGAGTGACAGACACCGTGGCCCCGCCCCATTGCCTACCTGGACCTCCACGTTATAGAACTGTCCGTCGTGAGTGACAGGCCGCGTGGCCCCCGCCCCATTGCCTACCTTGACCTCAACGTTATAGAACTGTCCGTCGTGAGTGACAGACAGAGTGACCCCGCCCCATTGCCTACCTTGACCTCCACGTTATAGAACTGTCCGTCGTGAGTGACAGACACCGTGGCCCCGCCCCATTGCCTACCTTGACCTCAACGTTATAGAACTCTCCGTCGTGAGTGACAGACACCGTGGCCCCGCCCCCTTGCCTACCTTGACTTCAATGTTATAGAACTGTCCGTCGTGAGTGACAGTGTGACCCCGCCCCATTGCCTACCTTGACCTCCACGTTATAGAACTGTCCGTCGTGAGTGACAGGTAGGGTGGCTCCGCCCCATTGCTGACCCTTCAGGTTGGACCAGCGCATCACGTGACCTCCGAGGCGGTTGTACAGCGACACCATCAGCACATAGCGGCCAGCTGGGGGGGCATGGAAACCATCCGTTTAGCCGATACCACGAGGACTTATATTTGAAACCACAGTAAGAACAATTGCAGAAGGCAAGTTTTTGTTATTTTCCTTAATGCTTTTAACAAAGAAACACACCAATGAGTTCAGAGATTTAATAGACGTCCATGACGTAACAATGGGAATCACTAAAACCATGAGCCCAGGTAAAGATGCGATATGACAACTATCTGCATTAACAAGTGTACACTATTATTATACTATAGCCTTGAGGCTGACGAGTAGCGTGGCAGATGCCCATAATACAACATAACAGATATAGCACATCAAATAAACGCTTCCCTTGTATATTTCAGGACTCCTACACGCACAAAACAACTGATTGGAGATTCTTGTGCACTCTCTGACCTGGCAGTTTATCTTTCACGCCTCTCAGACAGCTCAGTTTGACCTGAATGGGCTGCGGTGTCTTGTCCCAGTCTACCTTCCAACGACGACCTTGACTTCCGCCATAATGACCTTCAGCCGTCATCAGGTCGCCATAATACGTCTGATAACAGTAAAAACAAAATGGATATTGTCGCTCTGGTTGGAAATAAACGTACTGGGATTGAGAGATGAATTGTATATAAATACATACATAGATATAATGACAGTATCTGTACCTTGACTATACAACAAAATAAGTGAATGATCGATACCTACCACAATAATAATTAGATGACCACCTCAATTGCAGCGCTCAAGCAAACCAGTGTATTCACACGGAATCGCACACTTCATGACGACGTGTATAGAATCGAACACGGCTGACCTTGACTTCGCCCTTCCTCCTGTCAAGGACGCCAACCAGTTGGTTTTCACTCCGACGGAAGGATTTCTGCAGGCGATCCAACATCAGATGCTCGCGTTGTAGCAGCAATTGCTGCAAGTCAGAAGTATTGAAGCGTGATTCAACAACAAACGGATAATGAATACAGGATTTTGGGGGCAGGGCGTACTTGTCAAGCAGTCTCCCGTAATTATTCTTCGTTCAACGGTGCAGAAGAGTAGAATATCACACTTCCTGTGCAGCTGAAGCGTTGTTAACCTACGTGTGACGGTCGGCATACCTGACTAAATAACTGCATAATGAAATTCAAAGTTCTTGTTCCATGACCCGACTGATGTCTTAGTCCGAAGTCCAAACTGATTGTACTTAAATCGTCCTGAACACGAGATGTTTTATAACTCGGTGAAACAGAGTCTTATCTCTCAGAGATCAGAGGTGCAAATTGACCTCCTGAAGCCGAATCTGCCATTAGGACCTGACCACGTCCTGACATACAACAGCGTTGCACGTTCAGAATTATGAACCTAGACCTAAAACTAACTCCCAATTATTCAACCTCATCACGAAGCATCTTACACCGTCCCATGGTATATTGCATAAAGCGAGACCATTTTCGTTTTATCTGGCATCTTTTGGCATCATTGCCTTGCATCTCACATTTTAACCCTTGACTTGACTTCAGTTCGCAGAATGTTAAAAATGGTCAAGACCTCATGACGGAGGAGCTTACATTATGACCTGGCCTAATTGCATTGGGCGAGACTATTTGACCCTTGACCTGACCTCATTACGCTGGATCTCCAGCCGGCGTTGCCATAGCTCCTTGGCCAGCCTCTTCCTCGTCGCCTCCTCCTGCACGCGCAACTTCCGCTTCCGCTCTTCCTCCAGCGTCGCCTCCGTCTCCAGGTAACGCACGTGCTCGTCGCGCAGGCGCTTCTCTTCTTCCTGTCACGGGAACCATAACGAGGACAGATAAACAAACATGGTGCGTTCCTCTCATTATGGAAGCTCTTTAGTCCGGTTTAGAAAATGTGTGAAAGTCCTCCATGGCATTAATAATGCCTTACCTGGACGTCCTCAATGGCATTAATATGCCTTACCTGGACGTCCTCAATGGCATTACTGTTCTCTTACTTGGACGTCCTCCATGGCATTACTGACGCCTTACCTGGACGTCCTCATGGCATTACTGATGTCTTATCTGGACGTCCTCAATGGCATTAATAATGCCTTACCTGGACGTCGTCAATGGCATTATTTAATGCCTTACCTGGACGTCCTCCACGGCATTACTGATGCTTTACCTGGACGTCCTCCATGGCATTACTGATGCCTTACCTAGACGTCCTCCGTGGCATTACTGACGCCTTATCTGGACGTCCTCCCTGGCATTACTGATGCCTTACCTGGACGTCCTCCAAGGCATTACCAACGCTTACCTGGACGTCCTCCATGGCATTAATAATGCCGTACCTCGACGTCATCTATGGCATTAATTATGCCTTACCTGGACGTCCTCCATGGCATTAATAATGCCCTACCTGGACGTCCTCCATGGCATTAATAATGCCTTACCTGGACGTCCTCCATGGCATTAATAATGCCGTACCTCGACGTCATCTATGGCATTAATTATGCTTTACCTGGACGTCATCTATGGCATTAATAATGCCTTACCTGGACGTCCTCCATGGCATTAATAATGCCGTACCTCGACGTCATCTATGGCATTAATTATGCCTTACCTGGACGTCCTCCATGGCATTAATAATGCCCTACCTGGACGTCCTCCATGGCATTAATAATGCCTTACCTGGACGTCCTCCATGGCATTAATAATGCCGTACCTCGACGTCATCTATGGCATTAATTATGTATTACCTGGACGTCATCTATGGCATTAATAATGCCTTACCTGGACGTCCTCCATGGCATTAATAATGCCTTACCTGGACGTCCTCCAGGGCGATGCTTCCAATCATGAGGACGTCATCACGGACGCCTTCCTCAAACTGCCCCACGTAGTCTCCGATAGCCTCCTCCTCCATCTGCATCTTAAGCTCCGTGATCTTCTTGTAGCTGGTGACATTCTCTGGTCTGTTGAACAGAGAGGGCACTCCGTCCTTCAGCCCGACCGTGGCGCCACCTGGGGCCTCCTCCAGAGACGCCATCAGGCGATAGAGGTCAGGGAGGTCACCGTCCGGCTTTGGAGGCTCTACAAAGTGTCAAATTCATGCTGGTAACAAAATGTATCAGTTGGTAAAGAACACCCCTCAAAATGATTAAATAAGTTATACGTGTGTAGTAATAATATAATAGATATAATATATATACAAATATAATTTCTTCAATCACAGGTTTTAAAAAGTTAGAAGACCACTTTTGGGACAACAAATAATCAATAAGTTTTGGCACGTTTTCATTTCTTTTTTTGCACCAAATATAGTTTAAATAATAAATTTTATTTAAAGAGACACGTTAATTCTTTAAATGAACAACGAATTAGTTTTATGTACAACGGAGTCAGGCAATAGATATGTTGGTCTGGTTATAATAGATATAATCAAGCTAGAGACGACCCTCCATTAACTGTCTGTATATGACAGTTAAAAAGAAAGATAGGCGGTTTCCCGCATAATCATGATGAACATACCATAGATTCGTTCTTCTTCATCTTGGTAATCAATTCCGTAATCTCGCGGATTCAAACTGGTGAACTCCTTTTCCTCAAACCCATTCTTGTCCTGTGATTAAACAGGAAACATTATATTATAAAAGAATTTAAATTACAGAGTTACAATGATTTCGCATTTATCCAGGACAATTCGTCTAGTCTAGGAAAATTCGCAACCAGGCCGGTGATATTTACAGATAACGAATGGACATTAAATCGACAAAATAATATGCAAAAATATGTTTAATGCTACGCACACAAAAAACACTAACAGAGTAATGAAACCATCAACACATGCGTCATTGCACAACATTTGGGAAGCTTGGAACCGTTTTTTTTATTTGACATATACCAACCCTCGTAAACTTCACGACATATTCATAGTTGATCAAATCGCAAAATATCAACGGCAATCCCACACACTGACAGATTTTTAACACGTAAATTAACTGACATATTTATAACACGTAAATTAACTGACATATTTATGACACGTAAATTAACTGACATATTTATAACACGTAAATTAACTGACATATTTATAACACGTAAATTAACTGACATATTTATAACACGTAAATTAACTGACATATTTATAACACGTAAATTAACTGACATATTTATAACACGTAAATTAACTGACATACTTGTAACTTAACTGACATATTTATGACACGTAAATTAACTGACATATATATAACACGTAAATTAACAGTCATATTTATAACAGAGTGGACGCATGTCTTTGGGCCAGGACCGGTATGCCGCCCGGTATACTCAACCTCTTCCGGACCTGCCGGTAGGGCTACGTCGAATGTCAATGACATGTTCCCAGCGGTCATGGCCGGTTGATTTAAGGGGAATGGAGTCAGACTACTTTTCAACAAGTTTTCAATCTTCTCCCTCATGTCACGTGCTGTTTTGAACGAGGCACATCGGCATACCAAATGGATGCGCGCGCACCCGACCCGGAAGAAAGAACTGTCGCGCGGTATACCGATGCGAAATCTGCGTATTCGTTCCTCTGTGGGGATATACCTGGCTGAGTTATCAAAGACCCGTTACTAGTCAATAAGTTGAACAATTAGTTAAATCCCATACCTTTTTTCTAGAAGCTCCAGACTTTGGTCGCGAAGACGTTCGCTCCATCGTCGTGGGGAAGTCAATCTCCTCCTGGCCAACCATGGCTTCCCCTGGTTAGAAAGCAACCCATTCCGCCGTCATATTGAAAAAAGGTGCCACATTATTCTGATTGTAACATACGTTACGGGGTAACCTCGTGATCTGCAAGGCGTGCATAGGTTTGCCTCGTGTCGGTTAAGTAAAGTCAATAATCGTTTACCAAGTGAATACATAAGAAACAACAAGTGGTGTAAGAAAACAAGTAACAACGGATTCATTTACAGAGTTGGGAGACTATAGATATATTTATCTCAAAGGATAATATGCAATCTCAGAGAACAAAACGTTATCGTCACAATATTTTTGATTACACTATATCTACGCTACGGAAAGACGCCAGGACATTTCTTTACTTTATCTCACTTTGTTTCAGACAATAGCACATTTTATTTAAGGGAATAATTTTAATTTTTTTTAGTTCATTTCACTTCACTTTCACTTTACTTTAAAAATTACAACATATTCTACGAATTAACCATAACTTGATACCTGAAATGGAGACTTCCGCCTGGCCGTCCATTGGAGGGCTTTGAGGACGGGACGAATCGGACTCCATTCTTACACCAGGGGTCGCTGCCTCCACACCACCTGCGGCCAAAGCTAGATCACAGTTTCGTACTACTTAATCAAACGACGACTTAAGCGTCCGCAGATTAGTCTTGAATCATATGGCGGTAATATACCTGTACAATTGCCTAATTAATGAGCAGTCACCTGAAAAATCCTAGTAAATGGATCACTTTCTGGGTCTATACGGCTAAGTTCACACGAATGGAGTTATTATCACATGACTTTTCATTATAATAGGTCGTTTTTCCATGTTAAGGCGAGCCATTGTTGAAATTTGCATACTGTTATCTTTTTGTTCAAGGTATTATTTAAAGTGCCACAAAGGGAATTGTCGGCCAGACATAATGACCTTCAATTTATTATTGCAATGCTATTTCTCCAGTCCAACAAATAAGAGTACCTAGATATATAAATAGATTATTACCTTGGCGGCTCCGGGCGGATTTAGGTCGTCTCTTTGAAGACGCTGAAATGAAGCAGAATATTAAATATTGAAATCGAACCATTACGAAAAGTAAACTAGATGCCGTCCGTTTAGTTGCTATCAAAGAAATTAATGTCTAAATCTAACATTGCCGACTCCAGCGTCAATATGTTGATTCACTCAGGCCTCAGTCTTAGATTCTCCATCTGAACTTCATAACTGAGTTATCTGAACCATCATATCAAAGAATATAACATAAACGTGGGGAAAAGTTCCGCGGCTATCATTAAACTGTCGAATATGGAAAATTATTTCATAATAAGATATCTTACTTTTAAAATCCACGGAATGACAGGTGTCTACTTACACTACACAAGATTCCTCTTAGAACTTGCTGACGCCAGATACGTGCAAGACTCTAAACTCGAGAGCTTGGCGCAGAGCCAACCATACTTCCACATCATAAAGAAACAGCTATCGATTCCGCCACACATGTTAGGTCAGGCGAGATCATATTTCAGTCCTGCATATATTGGAAATACACCTCAGCACACAGCACGATCCTTTCACTGCCCCTTTATTTGTTTAGACCATTGATCGTGTTCAGTGAAGCATGACTAGAAGCGCAAACATGTGATCCTGCCACCAGCGGGTAGTGTCTGTCTCTAGGCTTATTTTCCCAGTCCCGTCCGTGATAAAGCAGTGGGATCAGGCGTGAGAAGGCAATTTGGCATTTAACAAACTCTGCTTATGCAGTTTTAAGCTGAGTCTAGCTCCATATATGCACCTGACGCTTCGTAAATGGCAAGCTCGGAATGACGGAAATGTGAAAAGACAGGACTGGGGGTGGATGAGAAGGATGGGGCTGCCTGTTAATTAAGACACTCAGAGCGCATTAAGAAAAATAGCGATAAAATCAAGACAGACATCGCTGTCACGTCATTGTTCCATAGGATTCAGGGGTTAGAACCAGCCGATCCAGCCGCCCGCCGCCCCTCCCCCCCCCCCGCCCCCCCTCCACTCAAGGGCCGAAATGTATACGGCGCTGCAGTGTACTATTTAACACATAAAAACCAAAAGCTAGGCCATCTCTCGAAACCGCCCCCGACCCCCTCCCCTATCCGGTCTATCCAGAAGGGTGCATGGTAATTGCTAAGTTATATAAATATCAGAAAATAAATATATTGCACCAATTTATTTAGTATCAATTCATTCAGGGAGTGGAATTGTATGCTTTTGAATTCACTCTGAGACGTGCATGGCTCTCGATCTCAATCATCTAATGTTCCAGGCGATTCCACAGCAGACTGATAACCTGCACTCAAAATTAACCGGGTAAATGTTTCTCACCTGAACGCGTAACTTCTTGATAGGTTCATATTATACTGAAAAGTTTTGTTGCTGAAATTTAGCTATCAAAGAATTTACGGCAGGGAGTTGGGTTTATCCCAACCATACATGCACGAGAGCACTTTGAAATCCGTGCGCGAGCTGGAAATTTAAATTACGGTCGATCGATTGTACATCATCTGCTAAACGGCACGGAACGAAAAAATGCATAATGGCCGGTAGAGCAAAGCCTTGTCCACCTATAAGGTATAGACACAGGGTAATATGATTAAGACAAGTTGGTTGTATATTCAGGACACGCTTTAACCACTTTTGGTCATATCGCGTCAATGGGAGAAGGAAGGGAGAGTGGAGCCATGACCCCGGGGATAACCCCCTACTCTTTGCAAGGAAGGACATATAGGATCTTTATCCCGCGACCACACAGACATGGCCACCGCGGGGCTCGAACCATCGATCCACGTGCCGTTAGGCACTCAGGTGGAGGACAAGACAAGACCTGGCTGTTGATCTGCATGCATCTCACTCTGGTTCCCTAAGGTATGGAGTTCTCCCCATGCCGAGACCAGCTAGGGTTGTCACGTGTTCTTATTGTCCCGCCAATGTGCAAAAGAAGACAATTGCAGTTTTTGGTTGCCATGGTTGCCATCCGTCTGACAACATGGGTAAATTAATGGAAATTGCCCCTTATTTTTCATGATCACTTACATGACTTGATACTAATGCTTTCATCTTCTTGTTCAGCTGCTATGTCCGACATGGTCTTCACACGTACCCTAGCTGATCAGGGTGGCCGGTGGCTGTAGCTCTGAAGTAACAATGGTAATTAACTTGTTACATACAGAGCAGGTTTGAACGGAAATTTCTGTCGTAATAAGTGGGGAACCTCAACCAGGGATTATATTTGCCAATGCAACAAGTTATTGTATAGGTGATTTTAACTGTAAATATACTTACCAGAATTCTACAGAATACTGGTATATAACTAATATATATATTATATGGGTATATTCAACTGCATTAAAACTGCCAGGGTCGCTATTAGCAAATTGCCTAATATACTTCTTGTACTTCCAACTTCCAATGTGTGTAAAACTAATCATGGTTAGCATGGTCATCCGCAGTGGCTGATTGAGGCTGAAGATGACAGGATCCACAGGAGGCCTAGGAGAAAAGTTCAGCCAGTGTAGGTTAGAGAGTATAATTAAGAGGTCTAGATAAAGGTCTAGTTGAAGTTAATGCCAGTTTTAACCCAGAATGATCGAGCTATATATGCACCTGCCACCCCTGGTATGCACCATGACTGAAAGGATCACTTGGCTATTATACTGTGGAATGTGATTGACTGACAAATACAGTTAACAGATTCTGAGCTAACATAATGTGGCAATTGAAAGACTTAAATTTGTCTTTATTTAAATATACAGCTAACATTGCCTGCTCTAGCCATTGCTCATCAGTTTCAACAAATTTAATGTGATGACATATTTTCATCAAGTTAATATTCACAGTCAGACAATGTGTTCAGAATATTTTTCCAAAAAATGTCACAAATTATCATGTAATGAAAAAATTCATGTATGAGCAGCTTTAATTGACACACAGGACATTTTGACTGAACCTTGATCAGGAGACCATTTGAGTGAGACTTTCAAGCTGGAGACTAATTGCGACTGCAGTGACTGTGTAGTGTCACATGCAACCCCTGTGAAGGCAAGACTGATGGAAGACACATCAAAAAACATAAGTGTATAGACATTACCAAGTCTGCCTCAAACATGTAAGCAGCACTTGTATATGTACTGTTAGAGCCAGGCAGCATTTCCTGTATTTGCTGTGCTCCATTGCTTATTGTCACATATATATAGGGCATACGGTTCATAACTTTTAAACAAAATATGTACCTTTCCTGAATTAATCCTTATACAATACAACCTCTGTTGCGCTATTCCATGTTTTCTGCAGCCACACCTTGATCTCCCACTGCACACATTTCATAAACCAATGCAAGTTTAAAAATATAATGCTTTCGCGAGTACCAGGCCTTTACTACCGGCCCTTTACAGGATATGTGTCTCAAGCTGTATCACCCCAGGATTTGTGCCGGCCTGCATTTTGCAGTATCAAATGTCAAGTTTTTACTGAAATCTATGTTACTTTTTATCTAAGTTTAGTATTGTTTTTAAAAAAATGGCATTATCTATATCGTTATCGCTTTTAAATTTCTGATCCTCACATCCTCGATCATCCAATATCAGAATTTTTAGGTCAATGTCAAGCTAGGTGCTTGACCCTTGGGGTATTGTTTGTCAACAAATCTGAGCACTGGTGCCTAGCCCTAGTCACCATGGAAACTCTCCGGATAATGAAATGTCCTGTTTACAAGAAAATTTTCACTGATTTGTGAAATAAAATATTTTTTTAAGTGAACTTGGAAGTCGGGTTGGGCCCGATAACTATATGTCAACTCACATTTCCTGCGACACTTGTAAATAAACTATAAGCAAATGTTGCTTTGCTGCACTTCAAAGCAGCCGATCAGCTTGATGGTGCCATGCATGCATTCACTGTTTACTGTGACATCACAGGCGAAAGCATTTACATATCTGTAAGGGGTCATTGGTTTGAATTCCTATGTAGCATTCATCATTAACTCTGTTTTTAAGCATCGACGCAAACTTAAAATTATGCAGAGTGAACTTGAAATCAGTTTAGTATCAATTGAGGCAAAACTTGGATTCATATTGCATAAAAGCAAATACCTCCTGCAAAAGTGAGTACAGCATGCAGATCAACTATACTACTCCTTGACTATTGCATTATTAAACCTTTGGTACCCTTGTGATATTTCTGGTCCCAGGCCCGAAAGGACGCCAAAAGTTCTACCCGCCTGGCTAGAACTTTCTACCCAGGCGGGTTTCGAACCGGCGACCTTCCGCATCCCGAGCGAACACCTTACACGTTAGGCCAAAGGGAAATTCCCATTTGGCCCGAGGCGCTTGGTGTGTTTTATCCACCGGGCCTGGGCCGAGATACTACATACCACCTTTTCCCATTGGACCGCGCCCTCGCGGCCTATCCACTACGCCCTGCGTGTGAATCCAAGCCTACGGCTCCTACAGGTATCCGGGGAGTGACAAGGACCGCATCTTGCCGCACTAAGCGGAGATCTACGTTTCCTTTGTTTCACCCGACCCAGTAGGCGACCGTTTGAAAGGGTGGCCCCAGGTTCGTTTTCCATCGGCACCACTGTGATATTTCTGGTCCCAGGCCCAAAAGGACGCCGAAAGTTCTACCCGCCTGGCTAGAACTTTCTACCCAGGCGGGTTTCGAACCGGCGACCTTCCGCATCCCGAGCGAACACCTTACACGTTAGGCCAAAGGGAAATTCCCATTTGGCCCGAGGCGCTTGGTGTGTTTTATCCACCGGGCCTGGGCCGAGATACTACACCCTCATCAAAAATGACACAATGGACTTTGCCAACCAGATCTAGGTTTTGAACCAATCCGGTGGCGGCTGGATGATCTTCACCTTTGCACAACTGACAATTAAGATATATAACGATAAAAACATCATCGTCTACTCTATTAAATAGCATGGCAAGTCATGTATTGTGAGGTACAGATCGGTTAAATGATTGTTTAGACTTGCCTCATTTCAAGGAATATGCATAGATTTCATCCTCAACTTGTACAGTAAAAAAATAATTCGAAAATTTTGTTGTCTGGAGTTTCTGTAGCGACTATAGCATACTACCTATAGGCCTAAGTACAATTAACTAAACGTTAATTGTATGAATTGTGCATGAAGTTATTCTCAATACATTAGCCAGTGGGGCTAAAAAGTTATTTGCTCAGGATATATGAAAATAGCCTAACTTGACCCTTCTGACAACAACAAGCTCACACGTGATAGGTAGTGCTAAATCACCCTGGCCACTGTCTGTTGTGTACTACAGGTACACAACACTCAACAGTGGCCAGGGTGATTTAGCACTAACGTGATAGGCAGATACATGTGCACCCCCGTTAGGGTTGAGGTCTTGAGGGTTATGCATCAGGGCTAATATGAAAACATATTTTGATTATGCGAAGGTTGATTTTTTGGTTCTTACAACAAACTTGTTATCCAAGATTCGTTTACCACTGGCACAGTTCCGCCATTTGTAAACAAGTGCCCCGCAACAGAATCAAGCTCTCCGCCCACAAGCTCCCCGCACGGTGGCGCTACGCAAGTTTCGTCCGAGCGCAGAGCGTAACAGAATGTGACGCCCTATAAATAAATGAATAAACCCCACATAATTCATTCGCGAGGTGTCGCTGCGCGCTGAAATCGATGCATTCTCCCGGTAGGTGGTGCTCGCTCGCTCGTGCGTCTCGTGAGCGTTATTGGCGGCAAGCCCTGGGCTGCGTACCGTAGCACCATCACATGGAGTAATCGATCATCCCTTTCTCGGCGAACACGCCGGTTTTCGGTGGTTAACGTCCTGTTCTCGGTGGTGATCATCCCGTTGTCGGCGGAATTGTCCACATGTTTTCACTATTTCATCAATAGTACAAATAAATTTTCGGTTCTTTGATCCACTTTATGGTTTAACAAGTAAAGTATGCATCTAAGTGTCCAACGTGTCTGTTATGACGGGCTGACACGAGTCCTGCATATGAGAAATATCGCACACAAACACATCACCCAACGCGAGGAATGCCGACTGGTCTGCAAACTCATGCCATTAGGCCTCTTCACGTTGTTAAACTTCTGTTTAACAGTCCAGGCAGCAACGGTGAAGCATTCCTGCCGCCGATGCATAATATGCAAATGCCACGAACACGTTGAACTATTCTTTAAAGAAATTTTAAGTGGGCATTGTAAAATCGCACATGACAACTCCCTTTCTCGGACGTTGACAACTCCCTTTCTCGGACGTTGACATTGGTATTCCGGTGATAGCTAACGTTAGAGCTGGCATTCCGCTCAATAATTCACCCATCTGAACGTCGACTTGTCTGCATAGCTAGTCCACAATGCTTCACAATCATTTGCGATTCTACAATATGATAGGTGTGTGTGTGGAGGGCGCGGGGAGGGGGGGGGGTCGTGTTCCCACATCACGAACAATACTTCCTTTATTCCCAGATCACGATAAATGTATTTTCCTCATTCCCAGTTCAGGGTGAAATGAAAAGCCCATTCCCGAGGAACGGAAAGACCCCTCACATAGGTTGTCAATCCAAAATTTGGTCACAAGTAGCAAGTTCCGAGTGATCAAAAATGTTCGCGGCGGTCGATCGTGCTCCGGTACGCAGCCCTGGAAAGGGTCGTGATATAATTATAATTACTACGGTTCGACGTCAGTGAATTTAGTTCTTTAAAGTTGCATGTCGAGTTTTTTCCCGCCAAAACTAAGCCCAGGCCAAATTTATATCAAAAATTGCAGAAAATACGATTGTTTTATTCTATAAATTCAGAAACCTGATAAACATCGCCGTTTCGGCTGTGATGTGGCAAACGTGTCTATCTCGGGACACCACGGAACTCTGTCGCGGCATTGCTACTTATCCCAAAGCATGGCGAAGCACACAAACTCCTCCTGCGCTCTCATCAACCATAAGAGAAGGAAGATAAAGCCACCGATCCCCCCTGGACGCGGCCGCGGGCGCATAAGGAAACTCCCATCACCACTCACAAAATCGAGGGTCTGAAGAGGTCTGGGTCCTTGCGCCCCAGTACCTGATACTGACTCACCCATCTCCCCACTCTTCGAACGATAGTCAACATTTTCCTGCACCCCCCCCCCCCCCCTATCATACCGTGCACACAAACTGATGAAGTTTATCACTAAAATGAAATTTTTTGGTAAATTGATATCACGGGCAAGGATAAGAGACACTATTTG
Source organism: Arenicola marina (assembly GCA_964019135.1). Lineage (NCBI taxonomy): Eukaryota > Metazoa > Annelida > Polychaeta > Arenicolidae > Arenicola > Arenicola marina. The sequence goes on from OZ025256.1 coordinate 3,915,835, forward strand.
GCAGTCTGGCATGGCTGGAGTATGGACAAAAAGAAATCTTGAATGAGTCAAGGACTGATTATTATTTGTATTTTCACCTTTTTAGTTTAGCGGGAAAGAGCTCGACATGCAAATTTAACACTGTGAAACTGGCGAATTGTTTAAGGTCGCGTACAGACGAAAACGAGAAGTGATATAGGAAACAATATAGAACTATCTGAATAGTGTAAACTATTGTAAAAAAGAAAGATAAATATTGCGCATCGATATAAGCTTATGCCTACTTACTACAGAAGAATTGCCTTCCAGATTTAATATTATGATGCGGGACCGCAAAACTCTCCCAGTTTCCGTTCGCAGTAGGACGACTGGGGAATTCTGGTGTCATCCTGGGGACACACAATAATGTCTGTAGAACGGGATTTTGCCGGGGAAAAAAAAGATAAACGAAGCGGGCTCGTATGGAGATGGGACGTAGAGCGGATCAATGGCAAAAGGACAGTCTTTCCGAGCGGATTGTGAAGGTAATATTTAAGGGGGAGAGCTAGCGTGTGGTGAGGTGTGTGCTTGTCAACGGAGCCCTGCGCAACCCAGCGATGTACAGACCGTTCCAAATACCTCGGGCGACATCTAGCGTCAAAAATATACACTGCGTGTTTCGGGTGTTAAAACCGATTCCCGCATGCATCTGCAGGAGGTCAGGAGTAGTTTTGGCTCAATGATATTGTTATTCACAGAACAAACGAACAATATATCTCTTTAGTTTTCTTTAATGATTGCATCACAGTGTATATATGTTTTGAAGACGGATTTTTCGTTGTATATTCCCAAAGTTCTGCGCTTCATCGCCTGCAAATATTTAAATAGTCTTTTTAGAATAAACCTGGAAAGAAATTGACTAATAGCTGCCTATACTTCAACATGGAGCACGTGTGTTTTTGTTGTCCCCAAAACTGAAGTCTCGCGGCCCGATCGCGAGAACTGTATAGCCCTATATCATCGCTTTATAACAAGTTATAATTGTTACACATGGTCGGATAAACAGTTAATGTATTCTGCAAGGTATACATTCTTGAATTGCAAATTCAAGAAAGTTGCAAATAAGGCGTGGAATACCGGAATGTTAAATTAATAAGGTAAAATGAAGTGTGGAATAAGTGTGGAAGTGTGGAATGTTGAATCCATATGTTACAAATTAAGCGTGGAATAATCAAATGTTGAATCGACTAGTTAAAAAGAGACAAATTACAAATTAAGCGTGGAATAATGTTTAATCGACAAGTTAAAAATTAAGCGTGGAATAATGTTTAATCGACTAGTTAAAAATTAAGCGTGGAATAATGTTTAATCGACAAGTTAAAAATTAAGCGGGGGATAATGTTTAATCGACAAGTTCCAAATTAAGCGTGGAACACTGCAATGTTGAATCAACAAGTTACAAATGAAGTGTGGAATTCTTGAATGTTAAATCCATAAGTTACAAATTAAGCGTGGAATAATGAAATGTTGAATCGACAAGTTAAAAAATAAGCGTGGAATACTGCAATGTTGAATCAACAAGTTACAAATTAAGTGTGGAATACTTGAATGTTAAATCCATTAGTTACAAATTAAGTGTGGAATAATGAAATGTTAAATCGACCAGGTACAAATTAAGCGAGAAATAATGTTGAATCGACAAGTTACAAATTAAGCGTGGAACACTGCAATGCTGAATCAACAAGTTACAAACGAAGTGCGGAGTACTTGAATGTTAAATCCATTAGTTACAAATTAGGTGTGGAATAATAAAATGTTGAATCGACAAGTTACAAATTAAGCGTGGAATAATGTTGAATCGACAAACTTTGTGCCCGAAACCGACCCGTACACGTCTAAAAGTTTCTGCGACCCAAAGATTCCGAAACTTTTCTTTAAGTTGCATTTATCTCTACCATTCGCGCCCTCTCTCAGGAGGGAAATCCACTTACTGGTTTTCTGCGCCACAAATTATCAGCATTTTTATTTGGACACAAAGTTTTGGAAACAAAGTTTTGGACACAAAGTTTCGGAAAAAAAGTTTTGGACACAAAGTTAACGAAACTTTTTAGCTGTGTACTGGGTTTGAGAAACATGCAGATAGTTTCTGTACAATCAGGCGTGGAACTCCTGATTCCGCGCCAGTATTAGACACAATATATTATAAGCAACCTATTACGGAAGCGGTGATATAGGCCTACTATAGTATAGGTCTACTGACAAGACGAGTGGTCGGGGGCAGATCTAGGAATTTGCAAACCCGACTTTTACAGTGTATGTTCAAGTTCCTGCAACCCCCCTAACCTGCCCCTGGTGGTGGTGGGAGAGGTTTATCAGTGATCTATTTGTTCTGGTTTGGTGTGTTAATGATTTAACATGATTCCAAACTTCTAGGGTTTTAGAAGATGGAGCGTGGAATTGCGGGGTGGGGGGGGGGGCAGAGGCGAATCTAAGGGGGGCATGGGAGGGCAAATTTCCTCCTTGGGAGCTCGAGCATACACTGTAAAAGTGGAAATGGGGGGAGGGGGTCCCACAACGTTCAGTTATTATACATGCAGGTTGTTAATAATTGGTTATATATCCATGATGTAATACTGGGTCAGACAAAAATTACCTTTTGATATCTGTATCCTCCTTTGTCAGCAACAAAACGCTTGCCCCTAAATGCATTTACGCACAAATGGGGAGAATAATAAAAAATGTACCCTGTCCGCTTAACCACTTAGGCCCATGACAAGCATATTTTATCGACGTCTTAGGGCGTACATATATAACACAATTAATTTTTCTTCACAAGTTTTTTTATTGCAGCATGTTTGTATGATTAATAACGAATGACAATCAATTTTGAGACAAAGTATACATAATAATACATAAGAGTTTGCGTGCATGGTAAAAATTGCTGTTATATACTACATGTAGGGGAACGGTAGTGGGGCGTTAGTGCGTCTGGTAATATTGGTAAGGCACCCGCGGAGATAGAAGTCCAGGGAGACAGGTCGCCCAGTGCGCGGATCGGAGTGGGGTGGCAGTGACCCCTGGATGGGGCTAGGGTGGTCCCCGGGCGCAGGAAAGAGGTGGAACGGGCCCCAACGACTTGAGAGGGAGACCCCCACAACATCCGCGGGGTGGGGGCGGCATATCTTTAGCGGGAACACCCACCGAGCATGGCACCAGGCCAGGGGAGAGGCCAGGGCGTCCCAGGGGGTGGGGCGGGCCCTGCGTAGGTTAAATGTAGCGGGATGTGACCAGGGTACTCCCGAGGGACGGGGAGGAATTCTGATGGTGCCGGGGTGTCCCAGGGGGAGGGGGGACATATAAAAGGAGCGGGGCAAGAGGAGCGGAGGAGGAACTAGTGGGATTCACGACAGGCAGGCAGATAGGGAATATCACACACAAAGCACACAGAATTGTAAAAGACCTTGGTGACACATGTGAACTTTTGTCTCCATGAGGATACAAGGTATCCTGTCGAAGGCTATATGTACAGCAGGATCAACCCCACTTTGGCTTCCTTTGCCTAAATCCCGTCGAATAAACTGGTCCCCATTGATACATGAAATATACACAATCTGCCTTACCGATACTGTATAAACTCAAGTGTCATATGTTAAGGAAGAAGTGCATAATAACTAAATAAAAATAAATTCTGGTCACTTTAATATATATGTCATAATAATATAGATCCACTAGCATAAGTTATAATGATATTAACTTTTAAAATATATATTATGTCATTGTAATTTATTATATTAACCTATAAAATATGAATTATGTCTTTGTGATTTAACACACAAATATCCCTAAAATTGCAATATAAATAACTTAACAGATATTTAAAGCTTTCAGCTTTAACATCCTATATCAGTAAGTTATATTTCTATCCAGGCCCTACTGACTAGAAATACTGATCGCAATATCTTGAATTGAAATGTGTTTAATGAAGCCTGATATCACGAAAATATCTGTGACAATATATTATTCAGTCTGTATTACAGGCACAGTAAATAAGTGGAGGAACGAAGGTGGCACGGGGGGGGGGGTACTTGCCCCATAGGCACTGATATATGTAGATCTGCGGAACACCCCTTGGCCTTGACCTGTGACCTGTAGTTTAGACATACAGAAAATACCATCATTAGATACCTTTCTCACTATTGCATGCCGCATAACAGTAATCTGCAACAATAGTGACACCCTGTTGTTTCTTCGTGGGAGCGAATTTCCTCAGCAGCAGCAGCAGCAGATGTGGAGATGAGGCCCCACGCGGGCACAACTCATACGCCGGCCGCCATTTGTGCTGACCAGGCAGCAATGAATATTGATGAAGCGTGACGAGCTAATGACGTACCATTCATGAATATTAATTTCGAGATTTTCTGGCGAATTTAAGGTGCACCGTGAGGCGACATCGGTTTTTTTTTTTTTTTTTATCTTTTACGTACGTACGTGATAATTAGCACATGGCAAAACAAGTATGATATGATCACTTACGTACGTGAAAGCTGGCAAGATGCATGTCGGTCATCGCATCAGACAGAGATGAACTTACACACCTGTGCTTGCCTACCAAAGTTGAGACAGTGCCCCTCTCGGTCTTCGTACCTCGTACTATTATCTGAATACATTTTGCTTATCAAACAAAGACCTAATCCACCATTACAAGAACCCACGAACATATCTCACCCATCCATGGCCACACAATAAAATTCAGGTCTCGTCGCACGACAAGAAATTTGGCGGCCTCTATCCATAAGACATATCCAGCCTCTCCCCCCCCCCCCACCACCCCCACGAGCATCAAAAGATCCTTCCGTAAAAATATGCAATTCTTGTAGCCCAAAGAAGGAGGCCAACATGTTCGAGCGGTTATGTTGACGTCATATAAAAAAAGACAAACCCTGCTCAGTACGGGTAAGTAAAAACAGTGAAAAAAAGACAAAATTTCGAATTAACAAAACGTAATTTCGACTTGACTTGACTTAATGCGGATCATGGCACTATTCCGCTTCCGTAGCTCAGAGCATACAGGTTTGTTTTTTCCCTGGGTTTGTGGCTTGCAGTTTTGACGGCCCCTGACTGACAGGTCTGGTGGTTCGCTGTACGACTCCTGCTGTATAATAGATGCCCGGACGTACTCCGCGCCATTCTCCTTGCGATCTAGCTTCAAAAGAATTCTCTGAATAGCGACGGAATTCGGTATAGTGAAAAAGATGCATCATGGATGCATCTTCAGATGTATTTCATGGCAGACGTCCACCCTTCATTTCCGGCCAGCCCGCTGGCGGAGTGGATGGCGGAGGGAGAGTGGGGCGGGGGGGGGGGGGTAGGGGGAGGGGAAAAGGCGGGGAGGGGGTTGAAGGAGGGATGGGGGAGGGGGAGGGGAGAAGGCGGGGAGGGGGTTGGAGGAGAGATGGGGGAGGGGGAGAAGAGAAGGCGGGGAAGGGGTTGAAGGAAAGGTGGGGGAGGGGGAAGAAGGCGGGGAGGGGGTTGGAGGAGGGGTGGGGAAGGAGGAGGGGAAAAGGCGGGGAGGGGGTTTAAACAGGGGTAAGGGTGGGGGATGAAGGCGGGGATATCAACGATATAAGTGTACGCCCCCCTCCCCCGCCCCCTCTCGCTTATATCTCCCTACTATTTGGTCCGTCTCTGCTGGCACCTCATTGGCTCAGTCTTTACGTTAGTGCATATATATAAAAGATGGTGACGTCTTGTCCTGGCAAAGGAACGAGCATTGAACAGACTGGCAGAGCCTTGAGGATCATCAGATCTACGTGTCTGTCGTTACTGCGTCCTTTCTCTTACTTAAACTACAGGATATCCTCCAACACTGTAATGTGTTGGCTAGACTCACATCATCGCCATTCTACCGTTAACAGTCGATTGATCTCATGACGAAGCAACTTGCACTTTATTTTGGCGAAATGGAATACCGTATACCTACTGATGAGGTCCAGGCCTATTACCGTATACCTGTGATATCTCGGCCCAGGTCCATGTGGATAGAAGACATCAAGTGCCTCAAACCAAAGGACGCGGGGGGGGGGGGGGTGGTAGGAGGGGGAGTGTAGTGGTAGGAGGGGAGAGTGTTGTGGTAGAAGGAAGAGTGAGGTGGTAGGAGGGGGAGTGCCCTGGTAAAAGGTAGTGTGGTGGTAGGAGAAGGAGTGTAGTGGTAGGAGGGGAGTGTTGTGGTAGAAGGTAGTGTCGGAGAAGCAGTGTAGGGGTAGAAGGGGGGAATGGGGTGGTAGGAGGGGAGAGTGTTGTGGTAAGTGGGGGATTGTGGTGGTAGGAGGGGGGAGTGTTGTGGTAGAAGGTAGTGTGGTGGTAGGAGAAGGAGTGTAGTGGTAGGAGGGGAGAGTGTTGTGGTAGATGGTAGTGTGGTGGTAGGAGGGGGAGTGGAGTGGTAAGAGGGGAAGTGCGGTGGTAGGAGGGGAGTGTTGTGGTAGAAGGTAGTGTAGGAGAAGCAGTGTAGGGGTAGAAGGGGGGAATGAGGTGGTAGGAGGGGAGAGTGTTGTGGTAAGTGGGGGATTGTGGTGGTAGGAGGGGGGAGTGGAGTAGTAGAAGGTAGTGTTGTGGTAGGAGAAGGAGTGTAGCGGTAGGAGGGGGGAGTGGGGTGGTAGGAGGGGGGAGTGGGGTGGTAGGATGGGGGAGTGTGGTGGTAAGAGGGGGAGTGTGGTGGTAAGAGGGGGAGTGCGGTGGTAAGAGGGGGAACGCGGTGGTAGGAGGGGAGAGTGTTGTGGTAGAAGGGAGAGTGTGGTGGTATGAGGGAATAATGTATTGATAGAAGTGTGTGATGGTGAGAATGGTTAGTAGAAGTCATTATGCAGTACAATCTCTTCATTAAAAGGAAAAAGTAAGCATTTTCCTCTAGCATCAGAGCCTGCTTCATAAATGGGCTTGTGTCAATGATATATTGGCTGGCCCCGTTTTGGGTGCGAAGCCGGTGCTTTAAACGATGTTGAATTCAATATGGACTTTTCATATCTGGAAAATCAGATAAACCGACATGAAAGAAAGAAAAATGAGAGGGTAAATTGTTTGACTCCCGTCTAAACAACAGGTTCGTACATTTAAAATATGCGTTCCCGGGCAAATTTATTCATGACGACCAGTGGTTGTGATGTCACTTACCAGGCCCACTGCCCCACGTAACAAATTGTCCGGTAAGATATATGTTATGCCTATTTTTTAAACAAATTTTTTACTCATATGTTTCATAACCCTGTTTGCCTGGGCTAAAAATGAGAAGCACTCTGCCCGAATAATTTTAGTAATTTGTTATTAGATGCATGACTTACAAGTCAAGGTAGTGAAACGCCGCTAATAATGCCCCCCCCCCCCCGTCCTCCTCCAACCCAACACTCTTATATTTGCTCCTCAAAGCGTTATCCGTTGTGTTGTGGCTCCATGTGTTGCCGTGCCAGATCGGAATACTTAAGTATATCTTGGGGAAAATTGTGCATGACCCCAAATGGCAAAGGTCAAGCAAAGGACGAAGGGCAGGGATATCGTGAGTAAGGAGCGCCCTCTGCCGTCCGGAGAGCGATCCTCCATATGACGCCGCCATACGCTCATGCCCGCCACAGACGGAGGCCAAGGTCAAGGCCAGTGTGGAGGACAAGGTGAAGGCCAATGTGGAGGACAAGGTGAAGGCCAGTGTGGAGGACAAGGTCAAGGCCAAAGGACCGGTTGTCATGGTAATTTCCGGTTTATCATACCTGACGGTAAGTGGTTATTTTCAACTTACACTCACCAGTATAGACCGCTTTAATATTACATGGAAAACTCTATTGTTGATTACAATAAGTTTCTGGTTACATCATCAAATACGATGAAATGGCGCAAACTCGGGCCAGAATACTATAGCGTACGTTAACGAATATTGTGGCATGTTTTAGCAATATTATAATGTGTTTCAACCTTGATGAAAATGATATCTTCTTCAGCAATTTCATGCGGGACTGAATAATCCTTAGACAAAATATTGTGTTATTATATCGATGCTATACTATGGTATGCCAAAGACCTTGCTGTCATAGCAAGGTCTTTGGGTATACTGTAACTTTTACGAAATACTGCGCAATGCATTAACAATTGGCCAGGACATCGATGTGATTACTGTAACATGCTCCGTCGGTCTCGGATGTCGCGAGATTCGTCGGAGTAAGTTGCAAATCCGCCGTCTAACGTCGACGGATGTATATCAACTATGTGTCATTTTTGGTTAAGTTCATTGTCGTTTTTGTTTCAAAAATCTGTGTCGATGTCCCTTTTTCAGATCCTCAGTGTCGAAATTTAGAGTTCAATGTCGAATGTCGATTTTTTTTCAAATATGCCTGTGTCGCGTGTCGCCATTTACCCCTTCCAGACCCCTAGCTCTGCCATTATAGTGTGTCTTTGTATCCCAGTCAGATTATTGCAATGGTACACTACTCTATGGTGCATGTGGCAAGTGGCGGTGTACTAACATATGATAGCATACCATAACTATGATTTTAAGATACTATTTAGTACGGATTATTACACAATTTAAAGGATGAAACTATTCTGGTATACTAAAACGTTGTCTTAATTGGGGGGGCTGGGGTACCCCCTCTGAATCACGAAACTGCAAGAATTAGGGAGAGCAATGTCGAATCTCCAAGATTAGGACATTTTAAAGCTGGGCGCGATAAAAAACGCCTTAATGGTGATATCGCAAATATCGAGGAATTCACAGAAATTAGTGCGGTATATTAAGACATTGTGTTAATTGGCAAGATTTGCGTAATTGGATGAAAATCCTATGGCATTCGTTAGAAATATATAAACAATTCTATGGTATGCCATCACAATTTTCACGCGGGACCAATTGCGCAATCTTTCACCAAACACTGTAATGTCTTATACCACAGTATGGTCTAAAGTGTAACATGACATGTTACAACGTGTAAATAACGAAATACTGCGGTATACTAAAACAGTGTGTCAATTGGCAAGGTTTGCGTAATTTGATGAAAATACTATGGCATTCTTTGAAGCATATTCTATCATATGCCATCAGTATTTTCGCGCGGGACGGATTGCGCAATCTTTCACCAATTTAAATCCCTATAATGTTGTATACAACAATAAGATAGATCTAAAGCATATTATGGCATACCACGGAGTTTAAATGACGAAACTACTTGGGTGGCCTAAAACCAAAACGTGCTATCACCATTAGCATTTTCGTGCGGGACGAAATGCGAATTTGTGCACGTGGTCTAATACTCTATGGCGTGTTATAATACGAATTATACTATAGTATAATCTATGCTTGGCGTCGCGTCCTGATGTCGCACTGAAACACGAGGGGCACCCGATCCGCCACTATTACACCTGTTACTCCTGTTGGCAGGGGAATAATTATATACGCGAGCATCTAACCTATATTTTTGCCCTATCCGGAGGGCACGTGGTGGATATATGTTACCCCCGGCCAACAGGAGTAACAGATGTCTCGTGGAGATGAGAAAGTCTAGTCGATTGATGATTGCCGCTTGGCGGCCAAGTGGGTAGCGTGCTCGCTTTTTTCGAATGTGTCCGACTGGGCCAGTCCAAGCGGTCGGTGCATGGTTCAAATCCCACCTGTGCAAATATTCATCTTTGTTCAGGTTAAATATCACATGTCTTTCTTCTGAGACATCTGGGTCCTCTCTACCTTGACCCAAAAAACTAACGGAAATTACGGAAATGCCTTGCTTGACCGTTCTCATAGCCGTGATAGATATACGCAACGGTTCAAGCGTCCTGCTTAAACCAACAAACAACCCAGTGGATTCTCTTCTTTTATTCCATCTGTCTCGTCGTGTGTTATTGTCTCCATTGAACCGGTATTACGTGTCGGAAGCACAAAGATGACAATCATGGTATTTACACTAAACTGCGGAATGATATGTTATCCCCAAAATCTGTATTCGGAGAGCGTAATAGCGATGCAATTAATGCCAGTTTTCAAGGGAAAGTATGGGCAAGTGGTTTATATTATTTGGTAAAGGTTCATCTCTTATGGCATATTATACTTATCTTGTCCCCTGAATTGTTAAAGGTGGATGCTTAAATAACAATTTTACCTGTGTAAGGATTGGTAAAGTTATTCGAACGTAGTATTTGATCCAGTAATGGAAACTCCATGGTTCCAAAGTTCTTTCTTTCATTCAGAAATATTATATGCTACACAGTCAAAACATGAATAACATTCGCTGGTCCTACAATGTAGCTTATAGGGGCCCAAATGCTGATTTCTTTGCTATGTTCATTATAAATATCAAACTTACTACGTGTTTGCTGCACGCTTTCTGTCCCGCACAACTATAATGGCGCCATCTGACGACAACCTTTGATGATTACCGACGGTCATGTTTGTCAAGAGATGTACCCGTCCAACCACAGCATAGAGTAAGTCATACAAGTAATGATAGATACCAGTCCACGTTGAAGGGCGGAAATCATATGTGTCAAGAAATGTACCCGTCCTCACTGAGCATACAGTGATTTTTAAAATTAATGATAGATACCACCCCATGGTCAACAGAGAATATATACATTTATGTCAAGAAATGCTTGCCCAAAAAAAGGCCAAACTGAACCATATATGGACCAGATGGATTGTACACAAGCCACAATATTGACAAAAATATGTACATACACAAAATAGGAAAATACCCAAATACATAAATACATGTACACAAATACGTAAATACCCAATTACGTAAATACATGTACACAAAAGCGTAAATGTACAGATATGTAAATACAGAGATACATGAATACACAGATACGTGAATACACAGACACGTGAATACAGAGATACGTGAATACAGAGATACGTGAATACACAGATACGTGAATACACAGATACGTGAATACACAGATACCTAAAAAGAGTAATTCGTATATACACAAATACTTAAATACTTTAAGACGTAAAGATGCAAATACGTAAATACTAAATTGTGCCTGACGGGACAAATGTTTCTTCCAGATGCAAGTGGAACTGCGCCAGGAAGGTCAACCCGCAGACTGATACCGTCTTCTGGGGTGTGTGCACCTCGTGCGGCGCCGTCCCGCCCGCCATGATGTGGAATCTCTCACTAGAGGACGCCCCTGTGGCCCTCAGTCAGGACATGATCAACTCGCTGGACGGTAACTATCAGGTTGATTTTAGCGTTTTGCAAGTCGATGTTTTCGCATTTCAGGGTTCTGAATCAGCAATTGGTCGCTGCGCATTTGAAATGTTGAAGATTTTACTGAGCGTCGTTATGCTACGTATACATATGCGCTATATAGCAGGACTCAGAATTAAAATATAAATGTCATGGATAATCATTAAGATACCCAGACTTTTGTATTTAGTAATGCAAATCATGTACCATATGTGGACATGCCGTAGTTGCTCGAATAAGCGCCCCGGGCGGTTATTTTTTTAGCATAGAATTGCCCGGGCGCTTATTCAAACGGGCGCTTATTCGAACAGGGGCGCTTAATAATTTTTTGCCACGATTTTGACAAGATTTTTTTCGCGAGGTGAGGGGAGAATGCCAAGGGTCCCCACACCTTGTTCAGCCATGTGTGGGTCAGTGCCTCATTCCCCCGTTATCGACAGGCAGGTGTCTCGTCCATTGCCCCGATCTGTTGTAGTGCCAGCTGTAGCCTAATCCGTTTGCTGCGCACATACAGGAGACAGGGCAACACTCTTCCCTCATCTGATTGCAAAGTGAAATTTACCAGATGATCCATGCAAACAACTGCATCTTTTATGTTACGGTAACAGATTGTTTCCTTTATCTGAGCGCGTCGCTGCCCTGTTAGGAAGCCCTTCCATTGAGCAAACATCTCACCTAACACCTTAGTTGACGAACACAATCCCTCTTCCAAAGTTAACTTCCTGCCTGCCCCAACCTATACAAATCAGTAGATGCAAAGGTTTAAAATGCTAATTCAAGCCAGGACGCTCATTCGAAATCGTGGCTAGCGGTCACTTATTGGAAGCTACAGACAAGACGGAACATTCTGTAATTTCAAGGATAGACATTTGGGTATTATTTGAATCGGTAGAGCAGCGTCAGAGACCAGGCTGGTGGCTACCTTTAACAGTGTGTTAGCAATAGGTTTCAATGTACACCGATTAGTGCATGGTGTGAGTTGGAGGGTCTGGAAGGGGGGGGGGGGAAGTGTCCAGTGTCGATTTTTAAAATTCTCAGTATCGAATGTCGATTGTTCACGACCTACAGTGTCGCTTTTTACTGTGTCGTTTTTTTTTCAAAAATCTGTGTTGATGTCGCTTTTTCAGATATATCTTCAGTGTCGGAATTTGGGGGTCAATGTCGAAAGTCGTTTTTCAAATATGCCTGTATCGCCATTTACCCCTTTTAGACACATACGTTTGTGCTGTAGCATAGGCGAAGGAACCGGGGGCATCCGGGGCACGTGCACCCCCCCCCCCCACCCCCCGAACAAAATATCAATCAACTCCAATAATACGCATGTTGCTTTCCAAACTAACACGTAATCATTTTCTTAGTTTTCCTCACGATAACGTCAAAACATCTTTGTATTGGTGCGTTATGTTAGATCATATTTAGAACCACCAATCAATGCAGTATTGCCGTTGCGGAGCAACTCGCATGCAACGTGGTGTTTTGAGCGAAAAATACACAACATAAAGCCAAAAGAGAAGCATTAAATCCCACGCTGCTCAATTTTGGGATGGTAATACAGCCGATGAAACCATTAACCTATAATCCCGACTCTTGTTATTGTTATTGCTTCATATCCGCTGATTTATTCCAGCTTTGCATCAAATAGTGTAGATTTTCTGAAATGTGGGGTGGGGGCGGGGGGGCTAGGTTACTATAGATCTGGTGAGGATTGGCCAAATGAGAGTGGAGAGTGAGAATCTTGGATCTGATAATCATGTTCATTGAGTTCAAGCTCAATGAACATGACAGTTTTATCAGTGCAGTTTGCTCTCAGTTGGGTATTCTTTAAGCATAATGAGTATAACAAGAACATTTGATCACAGACATTTGCTGCGTCTGATTCTCGACGTATAGTCATAATACTAATATGCACACAACTTGTCGTGCCTGGTTGTTATAACCCCGGTCCCCACAGCAGCAGCAGCAGGGAAGACATTTTCTACTTTACTCCGACTAAAAACGTATCTCAGAAGTACAATGACACAGCAGGGGTTAAAAAATTGCCTGTTTTTGCGCATATTAAGAACAGAACAGACACAGAACAGACGTCCTTTGTGGCTGCCAATGAGAGTCGACTGCATGTTCCTTTGATAACAAATCAGCGTAAGCATTTGGGATGTATAGGTTGTTGCCAAAGGATCATAAATGAGAGTCGCAGGAATGTCGAGTACTTTTTGTGGAACATGATACATGTACATGTAGTAGATTAACATAATAATTACTGTTGTTACAGATGACACTGTCGGTATATAACAATTATGTGCATAAATAACGGTCGAATAAGTGATTTTATAATCTCATAATATATGAGGATGAAATACTCGCACTTTGCCTACGGGGATAGCTAGTATATGAATGCCATGACCTGTCCACCAGGTTCTATAAAAATTTATGTCGGAATAAAAGGCGAAAAGAACGTTTTTTAACCAGGCTATATCTTTCTAGCAATGCTGTAAAAGCCGACGTATGATACTCGCGTTCAAACACAACTGTCCTTAATTGTCACTAACATTAGGCCTAATTCCCTGGAATCCGCAGAACCTAAAACTGCAATAAAGCCGTAGACTATATGCAAACCAGTGTTATTTTGGCGGGGTATATCTCCATAAATAGCGTTATATTCATGAGCATGTGCGTGTCCAGGATGGAGGGGGGGGGGGGAACAGGGGGAACGTGCCTCCCCTTTCAGACTCTAAGATATATCTGTGCCCCCTCACCCTTTTCCATTCTGTCCCACCTGGCCATGGGTGGGGGAGGGCACGGGGGAGACGTACCCCCCCCCCCTTACCTTTCAGACCCCAAGATATACCTTACCCCCCTACCCTCCCCCTTTCAAATTGTGTGAACCACGGTCACCTACCTCAGGCTTTTTTTGAAATGTTATTGTGGAACAATTTATTGTGCCCCTCCCCCCTTTCAAGAATTTCTATGGTGATTTAGCCACTTGCAGACTATGACCGAACGAAAAGTGTTCGACCACGTACGCATGGGCGTGTCGAGGGAGGCACATGATTAGGGGACACCTGCCCCCCTTTCGGATCTAGGATATACCTGTGCCCCCCTTCCTTTTCATATTATATACCCTCTGGCCTTTTGTGCCCCCCCCCCCCTTTGTGCCCCCACCCCCTTTCAAGAATTCATGCACACGCCCCTATTACGTATTGGGTATGCCCCCCCCCCCAATCGCAACAATCTTCCTACGCCTATGTGTAGTAGAAATTAAATGATGTGCGTGTTGTTGCCAGGGGGTCGAGTGATGACCTTGACCTTCCCCGCCGGTACGCTGAAGGAGGACGCGGTCTACGAGTTGGCTTTGACAGAGGACATCGCGGGGGAGACCCAGCAACTCGCCAAACACACCCTCTACGTCAACGGGCCACCGCACGGAGGCACCTGCTCCATCACGCCACCCCGCGGTAAGAATAGAAACTAAATTAATAAGTATGGATGGCAATAGAGCTGGTGCCGCCACTCCTACTGGGCTGCGTACCGGAGCACGATCGACCGCCGCGAACATTTTTGGTCTTTCGGAAGTTGCTACGGTACGACATTGGTCACATCGAACTATTACCATTTGTTGCGGGGATAACCAGCAAATGATTCTACCTTACTTTGATATTAGCAGCAAAATATAAATGGTGTAAAATATTGATAAATACTTATCTAAGAAGACTCGTCGTTCAGAGTTTAATATTATCATGCGGGACTGCTCTTGATCGCCGCGAACCATACCCCACTTCCGCTTCAAAATTGCACGCGTCCTTGACTAATCCGCCAAGTTCAATTCCTTATTTGCCGCACCGTAAGGAGTGCGATCGCGATCGATCGTGCTACGGTACGCAGCCCTGATACAAGTCAGGGAGCGAGGTTGGGCACCAGGCTAACGGGGAGGCGTTTGTACAATTCACCCCCGGTTGGCAGGTCCGGTTCCTCTATTTTTGCATTATTATGGGGGGTGCGGGGGCGGTCAGGACAAAAATAGCCTGGTTTCCGCGGCGCCAACATCGCTCGCTCTGTTTGTATGAGTATGAGCGGCGGTACCAGCTTAGGCCCCCAGGCGATGAGAATAAACACTAAATTAATCAGTAAGCGCGTCATCAGGCTCAGTGGCGCCCCGCTGGCTGCTCCACCATGAATATCCTCAGTCACCCGTAGAACTCATATCGATAAATATAAACAGGCGTCTGGAAGGAGTTAATGGCGACACGCGACACAGGCAAAACGACGGTTTATCGATGTGTCACTGTGGCAGTCTCCGCGGATCGGTAATAGACTGAGTCAGTCATATTGCGTCGCTAAGGCAAGCGTCGCGCAGTAAATCGAAATACTTAAATATGGAAGAGGCTTGCTTATTTTCAAATCATTGCCGAATTCCGTATCCCACATAGTAAATAGCGATCTCCCGGCCCTGGGGCCAGTTTCACGAAGCCTTCGTACGTGAACGAACCTTCGTACGAAGATTGTGACCCGTAAATCCGGTTTCACGAAGCCTTCGTACCTCTAATTAACGAAAGATACATCGTAGGTTCCTTCGTACATCTACGAGTGCCTCGACCCTATCGTACACCCTTCGTACCAGCATAAGGACACACATTTCTGTCTACGGTATCTGTGAAAGTTGGAATCGTTGCTACGTTACTTATAAGGTCAAAATCCATCCCACATATTCAGGACGTCACAATGCGAGTATCCTAGCAACGGTCGCACGACTCCTTGGACATTATGAATGGATTGAAACTGCACAAATTATATACAAAAATGACGCGAATTATGATTATTACGAGTTGGTAGTCATGTTAACTAGTACAATAGCATTACATCTGAAGGCCGCTAAAATGTTGTATTCTCACCCGAACCGCCCTGCTGCCCATACAAACGACAATCGTTGTCATAGCGACACTGCATAGAACAATGAAACATGACGCCACGCACAAAAGAATTGTAGTTATAGCTTTAAATGGCCCGCTTACATGCCTGGTTGCCTAGTTGCACGTGCCATGTTTCTTGGCAACGATATATATGGTATGAAAAGGCGACTAGCCAACTATATGTCGAAAGGCTTGCGACTTGCAGACAGTCCGTCCTAAAATGCTTTACTTTGGTCGTTGCATGCGGAAATTAAACCAAAGAAGCAGAGACAAGTCAACGCCTTAAATTTAGATTGAACTTGTAATAATAGTAATAGCGCGAGTTTTGCATGGCGTTAGCAGCCCTTCATTTTCATTATC
Organism: Arenicola marina; assembly: GCA_964019135.1. NCBI lineage: Eukaryota > Metazoa > Annelida > Polychaeta > Arenicolidae > Arenicola > Arenicola marina. Next base: position 3,932,279 of record OZ025256.1, read on the forward strand.
CGCCCTCGACCTAGCGGCCTCGGGCCGATAATGAAAATTGGCGGGCTGCTATACAGCTTGATGTCGGGCCAATAAAATTGCCTAACGCCCCGCAAACTCGCGCTATTGTCATATTGTTGGCAACGGCAAAAACACTAGATTTATGCAAAAGCTTACGTCAAAGGCCCTTCTTCGATTCGATTAAATGTTTTCATGGAAAATTTCAGGCATTTATCACATGCGCATTGGTACTTCTTTCACTTCCGGCGTCAAGAAATAAGGTACGAATGTTCGTACGATGGGCTTTAGCCATACAAAATACGAAGGAGGTACGAAGACTTCGTGAAACGCACGTACAGTTCTCGTACGAACCTTCGTATATGGGCTACGTGTAACGTACGGTACGAAGGTTTCGTGAAACTGGCCCCTGGGCGTTACGCTTGCGCCATAGTCCCTCTGCCCCACGTCAAATTTAACCATCAGAATTATCTTTCATACGCGAAAATTGAAATGAAGCTAATCGAAGATAAATTCGCTTGGAGAGATTGGAGATTGGAGATTTCCCACGCACAACGTCTGACAAGGGCCGCCTCGATAGCTCAGTGGGTTAGAGTGCTTGAGTGCTCTGCACGTGGATCGGTGGTTCGAGCCCCGCTGTGGCCATGTATGTGTGGTCGCAGGATAAAGATCCCATGTCCTTCTTCGCAATAAGTAGAGGGTTACCCCCGGGGACATGGCTCCACTCTCCCTTCCTTCTCCCAATGACACGATATGAACAAAAGTGGCTAAATGGTCCGACTAAAGGCTCGCCCACTTGAGTAAGGAAAAATCCTTATTTCGTGAGTATGAAATTGATAATCATATCCGATGGTAGTTACAAGTGAGAAGTACTCATCTCTAGAACTGACAAGAAAGTGACATGCTGCAATGTTTGTCGGCATGGGAACGCACGTGGAAGACCTGTTTTTTACCACATGATTAGATAAAAAGAACAATGACGTCAATAAATTATTGACGGAAAGAAGTTTATTTCAAAGCAGCAATGAGCCTCGGCCCTCGTGTTGAAAAAATGCAATACACATAATGATTGACAGACTGGGTCGGTCTATTGCACGTGGGCTGCACCATAACCATGATAACCTGTAACAGGCTTTTCAAGTATCTTCACTCGCCACACACACACACAACCTATGCCGAACAATAATTTGTATGTTTTTTATCTCGCCGCGGTTCTATACCCGGGGTCTGGACGGGATAAATGGCGACAGGCGACCCAGGCATATTTGACAAATCGAGATTTGACATTGACCCCCAAATTCCGACACTAAGGATCTGGAAAATAGTTGCATTTTAGGAAAAGCGATAAAGAAGTTAGTTAAATGGCGACCCGGAACGTCGTGAAAAATCGACATTCGACAGTGAGAATTTTGCAATATTGACACTAGACACTGAACCCACCCTTCCAGATCCCTTATAGCGAATACCAGTAAATGTTTTACCAGCATAACCGGATCAGTGTTGGCATGTCCGGCGCCGACAGCAAACAGAAAATTGTTTGTTGTCGGCGTCGGTTATGAGGTTTAAAGTGAAGCCGTTCTTTTTTTGGTGAGTGCCAAACAGTGGGGAGAGGGGGTGGGGGAGGGGCGAGGAAGGGCAGATGTTTGCTTGGGGTTTGTTTTCCAGGACGTACCCGGAGGGGTCCCTCTGAACCCCATAGAAGATCACATAAATAATTTACCAGTGGTTGTCTCCATCTGGCGCCGGAGTAGACCCAGTTATATAAATAATGAAGAAAACAGGTAATTCAGCAGAGAATTTCTCCTACCGCTTTATCAGCATATCTTGTGAATAGCCGGGTGGTCGACAGATGTCGATACCCATGGTACGTTATCACTGAAGGCTTGCAACTATATGTTTTGAATATTGTATTTCAATTTAAATATCAAGGATACGTCATCTTGAAGTTGTTGTACATGTTGGCATTCATGACCTTCATATTGTAAGTTAGCTGATATTGCTCCATGGATATATCCGGGGTTATGTTCGCCAAGCCCGAAGATTAGCTCACGAACCAAATCCGGAGCCGCCTTGATAGCTCAGTGGGTTAGAGCGCTCGAGTGTTATGGCCACCTGAGAGCCTATCGGTACGTGGATCGGTGGTTCGCGCCCTACTGTGGCCATGTCTGTGTGGTCGCAGGATAAAGATACCAGGTCTTTCTTCGTAAAGAGTATGGGGGTTACTCCCGGGGACATGGATCGACTCCCCCTTCCTTCACCCATGGACGCGATATGACTAAAAGTGGTTAAAGCGTCCTGAATCTACAACCAACCAACCAATCAAGCACCAAATCCAAGCAACTGGTGCTTGGTTCAGACCCTACCTGTGCAAATGTCGATGCGGGATAATAATTCCTTTGCAAAGAGTAGGCGTTTACTTTCGGAGACATGGTTCCTCTCAACCTGGACCCTCCCCATTGTCACAACATGACCTACATTCCCAAACCAATCTTTAATGTGATTAGTTTTCTCACCGTCATAGATACGAGGTTGTCTGAGTATGCAAGACATCGAGCGATAAGCGTGTGGGAGTTTGCACAGTATGACTGACATACAAGCCACTGTAACAACACATATAGGCACACTAAACGCTCACCGTGGTAACTTCCCAATTGTATTGAAAGTACACACCTTAAAGCTGCCCATACATCAATTTTCCACTTACATTACACTTTGTTTTACAGATTTATTGGACACTTTGTTGGATTTGATTCGTGTTAACTCTTTCAACGTGTATGTGTATTGGTATTGTTCTCCACGGTAACAGGCTCACTATGGTAGCGATCTACATCGAGGACCAAAACACATCCTGTATAAAAACACATCCTATAATGTAAACGCTTCAAACGTTTCTTAGGGGCACGGGTGGCGGGGTGGAGGGGGGGGGGGACTGGGGGTGTTGCTGAATGAGCAACTTTACACAAACCAACATAAAATATTGGAGCTTTAGGCCAAGTGTGATGTGTACATGCACCCACACGTGGCTAATCTGGGCTAAGAAATCTCAGGGGACAATGACATGGGGCCGAATGTAGGGTACGCCAGGCGCCGGTGCCAGGGCGCGAACCCACGACCTGTTGTTCTGCAGCTCAACCTGCGTACCAACTGAGCTAAGGGTATTCCGAACGATCCCATTGTTAATTTATGGTTAGTGACAACGCGCATTGATTAGCATGTTCTATAGAGCTCCACCCTCAACTAATGTCAGGAGGAGATACAAAAAGATAGGGGAGAAACATGTCTGAACGGTACACTGGCAGCTTAATCAGACACTGTAATCAAGTTCATGACGGGGCATCAGAGACCCTGCCTTTAAGTGTAGTCCCAATAAACAGGGGTCTGGATGGCTATGAATGGCGACACGCGACACAGACATAGTTGACATATCGACATGCGATATTGACCCCCGAATTTTAACACTGAGGATCTGAAAAATCGACATCGACACAGATTTTTGAGAAAAAAAGCGACACTGAAATTAGCCCAAAAGCGACACGGAACGTCGTGAAAAAGCGACATTCGACACTGAGAATTTTGAAAAATCGACACTGGACACTTGACCGCCACCCCCCCCCCCCCCCCCCCCGCGCCCAACTCCCTTACAGACCCCTATAAACAGTGAGGACGTCCATTGGTCTGGTTTTCATTCACCAGGTGTCGCTTTGGATGTCTTCCACGTGTCCTGCAATGGCTGGGAGGATGACGGTGATCAACTACCGCCATCTAGCGGCGCAGACAATGCGGCGGAGATTGCTTACAGCTTTGAATACATGTTGCACGGCGAGTCCACCGCATTCTACACCACGACACCCATGCTACCACCAGGGGACGCCAACAACGATTACACTCTGGTCGTCAAGGTCACCGTTGCGGATGTTTACAACACGGCGACGTCTGTGACGATAACTGTGCAGGTAAAAACGGACATGACCTTGGTGTAAGTAGGTCAAGCAATGACCTTGGTGTAAGTAGGTCCAGCAATGACCTTGGTGTAAGTAGGTCAAGCAATGATATTGGTATAATGACGTCATGCGCATGATCTTGATATAAGCGGAGCAAGCACATGCCCATTGTGTAAGTAGGTCTAACACTTGACATTGGTCAAAGTCATTCGCATGACCTTGCTTTAGGAAGGTCAAACGCATGACCTTGCTTTAGGACCAAGCTGGTGCAACTCATGTGTGCAAGTGTGGTTGTCCAGATAATGACGGAGGCCGCACTGCTATATGACACAGGGTTATCCATACCATACCGGGGTCCTCCCTGGTGTAGCGATAACAGTACGTCATGAACATTGGGGCATTGCTGCCGTCATTTGCCGCTATATATCGTGTATCATATCTATGAAATATCTATTTCGTAGTTGACATAATGTACCTAAGATATTTCTTCAAAAGATTTCAAACCGCAGATGGAAAATTGTTGTACGATCAGCTTTAAATACATTTCGGGGTCAAACTGGCAATGCCCCAGGGTGTCAAACAACGCGTGGAACTGAATATAAGTGGATTTCGTCGAGCAAGAAACCGGAAGTCAATTTACGATCGACGGATACATAATCGACATATGTGTATATACATTTTAATTCATCATCAGTATGTCATTGCCCGTCAATAATACTATATGCTAAGTTTTTTAATATCAAATAAAATTATATAAAATAACCATATCTTATCACAAATCGCCCAAAACACCAATTAATGTCAATTCTCACCTTATGAGGGTGTTTGGCAGTCATTATCTCAATATCTTAATAATGTCGATCGTTATTCGGACAGATTGATCCAGCCACGAAAGACCTGTCGGATATGGTGTCTGGGTTTCTTGACCTTGACCCCGCTCAGGCACTGCTCAGGTTTCTTGACCTTGACCCCGCTCAGGCACTGCTCAACCTGGACGATACCTTGGACTTTGTGACGGCCACCAGTAACGCCGTGACGTCACCGGAGCAGACGGAGACGGTGTGTTGGGGGAAGGTTGGGTGGGGGGGTGGGGGGGAGATGCCATGATGACCACGCGTTTGTATTGTACAGGTGTGGTCGGCCATGATGACCACGCGTTTGTATTGTACAGGTGTGGTCGGCCATGATGACCACGTGTTTGTATTGTACAGGTGTGGTCGGCCATGATGACCACGTGTTTGTATTGTACAGGTGTCGGCCATGATTATCACGTGTTTGTATTGTACAGGTGTCGGCCATGATTATTACGTGTTTGTATTGTACAGGTGTGGTCGGCCATGATGACCGCGTGTTTGTATTGTACAGGTGTTGTTGGCCATGATGACCACGTGTTTGTATTGTACAGGTGTTGGGGCCCATGCTGGCCAAGATCGTCAGCATATCCACGGGGGTCACAAGTGTGTCATCACGGCTCAAACTAATGAGCACAGTGGACACAATTGTGCAGCGACTCGATCCGACGGTGGGATCTTTTGGAACTAAGGTAACGCCAGGGGCGGATCTAGTGGGAGGGGCGGGGGGGGGGGGGGGGAGGTGAACTCGAGCATACACTATAAAAGTCGGGTTTGCAACCCTCTGGCGGACCCACCCCACTCAAGCAAGGTAATATTAGGATGTTTTTTTTTAGCTCAAAGTTAACTTCTATGGAAAATAAACAAATAAGAATGTGTTCCCATAGGAGGTTACAGATTCCTTCCACGAAATCACTTCTAAGGCGTTCGTCAAAGTACATGTGTGTGTATCCCCATTTGAGGTCACTTTCCTCGCTCACAGAATTTAAATTGGTAGGTGCGAAAATCATTTAAAGTTGTTTGAAGTTGAAATGTTTTCAATGACCCTTATTGAGGAAGAATACTGTTTTTCAAGACCACCTCCCACCCCCCCCCCCCCCAGTTTAAAAAGAAACATTAGTGGACCCCCGCGGTCATTTTCACCCCCCCCCCTCCCTTCCACCACGGGCCCCATGACATATTTTTAGCGAGCAGAGGCCTGTCCGTCGCAACCCCTCCCTTTCCAGAGGCACTGACTAAACGTGCCATTTCTGTTTAGATATGATAATCTTAGCAATAGATATGACATAAATGCAATGGTCACGACTTCAGCAACCGTATCATCGGCCTGGCATTTTACCGTCTATTAAACGCCATCACTGGTGGCGAAATCTTGGTGCATCCTACGACTCGCCCCCTTCCTCCCCCCCCCCATCTCAGCCCCCCCCCCTACCCTCTGACCCTCCCTCACTCACTAGCCCGGCGTTCTCCTGTTTCCGCCGCTCCAGGTCTTGGAGCATCCGACCACCCCCCACCCACCTCCCTGCCTCCCACCCCCTCACTCACCATATACTGAAACAATGCTTCACTTGCAGTCGACGACTTTGACCTTTGTGTCTGACATGGTGGACCGCATGAATATCTCGGACTTGGATCCCAATACGCAAGTTGATTATGGCAACCGTGAGCCAACAGTTGATTATGGCAACCGTGAGCCAACAATTGTTTCTTGGCTAGGTCATCTTCGCCTTTTATAAATTTAAATTTAAAATTTTCTGAAACGTCAATGTAATATTTACGAACGGCAAGTATCTATCTCGTACCGATTTGAACTAGTAAAATTTATATTCCAACCTTCATCGGTAATTACCTAATGTATCTAAGTATCTTGATTTAAAATAAGGAAATGGCGATGGCTTTAGTTTGATGACGTAGGACACAAGAACGTCACAGTTTGATGACGTAGGACACAAGAACGTCACAGTTTGATGACGTAGGACACAAGAACGTCACAGTTTGATGACGTAGGACACAGTCTGACATGTTGTCATGTCATACGAGTGAGATAAAGAGTGGCGCACAGGACGAATCCAAGACACGCCGTGTGCAGAAGTTGTGTAAAAAAAAAGTAAATAGTTAGGAATAGTGTATGAGTTGTTCATTCGGTTGACTGTATCGTTGTTTCCCTCACTCCCCAGAGGTACTGGCGCTGCAGTCTTCCATCATAGGTCTGACGCAGGATGGAAGAGTTACAGGTAAGGCAAAGCGATTATACAAACCTATCAACGAGACGAGCCTAGACGAGACCTTGACGAGACGAGCCTAGACGAAACCTTGATGAGACGAGCCTAGACGAGACCTTGATGAGATAAACGAGACGCAACGAGACGAGACGAGACCTTGATGAGACCAGACGTGATTAAAGAGACGAGACTGGACGAGATATGGTTGGACGAGACTAGACGAGACCTTGACGAATGAGACGAGACCAGACTGGACGTGATATCGATGTCACGAGAGTAGACGAGACCTAGATGAATAAGACGAGACTAGACGAGTCTAGACTAGACGAGACGAGATTATTGTATAGTGGGTGTCTGGATCTGACCGGCTGGCTGTGTTCGTAGCGGCGATCCAGAAGGCCGCGGAGGCTGAGCTGGACCAGGATGTCCCGGTGTCAGAGGAGGAGGAGACCCGGATGCACCAAGACCTGGAGCGGCGGAAACAGGAGCAGGCCGAGCTGGTGAGTGAGGGGTGGGGGGGGGCAGAGTGGGGGGGGGAGGGATTCGGATGCACCAAGACCTGGAGCCCCGGAAACAGGAGCAGGCCGAGCTGGTAAGTGACTTTGATTTTTGTGTTGGCATCGTCATAGCAACGATAAAATACTGACAGACAGGGTACCACATATTGGCGAGGACACCTTCACGATGTGTAGAATTTGATTTATATTGCAGGGCGGTGCGCTGATATCTACGTGCATACAGGGTACACACCAATAGGTCGTGCGGCGTAGACAAGTATATGCCGTCAAGTAGTGTTTAAAATACGGTCGTTTATCAGTGTTATATAGTTATCAGTTATTAATTTCCTTATATAATTGTTTCTTTCACTAATGTTTGACCAGCGGAAGTTACGGGTGCGTGGTTCGTTCCACCTCATCATATGCTGACTCATTGGGTGTCTCATGCGCGGCGGGTTGCGCTAAGAGGGCGGGGGGGGTCATACTATGGGCTGCCGGTAAAAATATAGCACGTCAACCTAATAGTATGTTTTGCTTGTTTACAAATGAATTTGGATGCTTGCTCATAATTTATCATTGTTCACGTGGTCCAACATGGGCGCCGATTTTTCTCCTTTCTCCTTTAAGGTTCGGAAGACTCTGCAAACGTTTGAAAATATGCTGAAGAAGCTCCCAGATGAAATGTCAGACTCTCTTGTCGAGAAGTCCTCAGTAACCATGGGCAACGAAGACCTGAGTGTTACACTGGACAAAGGCAAGGTAGGCATGCTGGCAACCACCACAGGTTGACATGCTGGCAACCCACACAGGTAAGCATGCTGGCAACCCGAACAGGTGACTAAGCTGGCAACCCGAACAGGTGGGTAAGCTGGCAACCCGAACAGGTAGGCATGCTGGTAACCCACACATGTAGGTAAGCATGATGGCAACCCACACATGTAGGCATGCTGGCAACCAACACAGGTTAGCATGCTCGCAACCCACACATGTAGGCATGCGGGCAACCAACACAGGTTAGCATGCTGGCAACCCACACATGTAGGCATGCTGGCAACCCACACAGGTAGGCATGTTGGCAACCAACACAGGTAGACATGCTGGCAACCCACACAGGTAGGCATGCTGGCAACCCACACAGGTAGGCATGTTGGCAACCAACACAGATAAGCATGCTGGCAACCCACACAGGTAGGCATGTTGGCAACCAACACAGATAAGCATGCTGGCAACCCACACAGGTAGGCATGCTGACAACCTACACAGCTGGACATACTGGCAACCCGAACAGGTGGGTAAGCTGGTAACCCACACAGATAGGCATGCTGCCAACCCACACATTTCAAACTGTTCATTTTGTTCTACCAGGCAAAGGATCTGGATGGGGCATCCTACAGCACGTCGAGGTCATCCGTCGTTCTGCCCAAGGTCACCGACGCTCTGCTCAATAGCGCCCAAGACGCCGGCGAGGCGGACGAGGCCCTTGTCGTCCAGGTACACGCGTTTTGACATTTAAGCTATGGAACGCCGTTTGGGTCATTCGCCTTAACATGTTCGTGTTTCTTGCCTTCTCTTCTCCTTTTCTTGTTGGAGCGGGGAAGGGGTGGGGGGCCTTGACGAAAATTGCGACCGGGGATCCAACAAGTCTTGGTGGGGGGTGGGGGGGGGGGGCGGGTTCATGCCACAGATGGCCTGAATTTTGTATGAAAAAACAGAATTCTTCCTCAAAAAAGTTGGAAGGGGGGGAGGGGGCGGGGCCCCCCCCTGGATCTGCCCCTGACTTATGCCACAGTATCTATGACGTTATTATCCAGGTCGCATATTCCGCAATCAACATGTTTTCATTGGATGAGACTGCGAACGACGTCACTTCCGGCGTAACCCAAGTCATGCTGATTTCTCAACAAGACGCAATCCTCGAACTGGACAACTTCAATGTACGTGGGTGAATCCGCAATCATCGCTTTCTATATATGTACAGTGGAACCCCGCTTTAAGACCACCCCGGTAATGGGGCCACCCCGCCATTAAGGCTTTCTTCCAGTCCCGAATTTTTGCCTATGCTTCAACATTGGCCTGAATCCCGCTAATGCGGCCACCTCGCTACTCCGGCATTGTGTCGACCAAGACCAGACCCAACGAATCAATTTCAATGGAATTCAACACCGCCAAAGCGACCACCGGAGTTTCGATGATGTTTTACTGTTATTATTGGGGAAGTGTCGCTAATGAGATCCCCCCGCTAATGACATAACTTTTGCTCCGTCCCGTAGGTGGTCTTAATAGAGGGGTTCTACTGTATATATATTCACGGTAAAAAGAAACGCCCCATTTTTACTTGTAAATGTAAAATATTGTTATTCAAACAATATCGCTTGAAATTTCGCAAAACAACCGTTGAGGTCTTGGGGATAATTGCCGAACGCATAGTTTTTCTTAAAATGTTATTTGTTTTCATATATCTTTAATTGTGGGATTATATGTGTCAAGTTTTATGACCAGACCTCTGTTGTCAAATATAAACAGAATATAACTTCTGTAACAAGTGGTTCGTTCCTGACGTAGAACACCACATATAGTGACGTAGAACGCCACATATAGTGACGCCACATTGGCCTGTAGTGGCGCAGAAAGCCACGCATAGTGACGTAGAGCTCCACATATAGTGACGTAGAGCTCCACATATAGCGACGTAGAGCGCCACGAGCAATTACGTCAGATCTTCCCGCCATGCCTTGCGAGAGGAGAAGTGATTGTGAGGGTGCTGTGTTTGTCCGCCAGATGGCGGTGGCTGTGGACCAGGTGGGGGGAGAGGAGGACGCCGCGGTGAACATGACGAACGCCACGGTGGACGACAACACAGGGATGGTCTACCTCCACGTGGGGGTGGAGACTGTCGGCGACGCCTTCATGATGATTCTGCGGCCGGGGGAGGCAGAGGATCCCGGACTGGGGTTCCAGGTGTGGAAATGAATTAATAACATCATCGTTAATTATAATAAAACATATAACAAAACTGTGGAATCCATTGACGATCTAGGTACAGCGTAACTTTATTATTAAGTGCCACAAAGCGAATGCATTGCAATAAATGTTGCAATAATTGCAATAGATGTTGCATTCATTGCAATAAATGTTGCATTCATTGCAATAAATGTTGCATTCATTGCAATAAATGTTGCATTCATTGCAATAAATGTTGCATCATTGCAATAAATGTTGCATTCATTGCAATCAATGTTTTTATTATTAATTACAAGAAATACTTCCTTTATTACTGTCACTTTCTCTGACGAGTCTCTGTGAAAAGTAGTGCCCAAGGCACAATATTGGACTAATACGGCTCTTATATATATCCCCTTGACAGGTCTATTTGAAGATTCCTCCCGTGAACTCGGTTTACCTTTATTCCCGCCACCCCCGCTGACATGGTCAATTACGGCCGATGCTGCTCTTACCTTTCTTCCCGCCACTCCCCCTGACAGATCAGTTGAGGCATATATACAGTTCTTACCTTTATTCCAGTCACCCCCACTGACAGATCCATTAGGGCATATATATACGGCTCTTATCGTTATTACCGCCCCTCCCCCTGACAGATCAATTAAGGCATATATACGGCTGCTACCTTTTTCCCGTCACACCCCCTGACAGGTCAATTAAAGCACATATGCGGTTCTTACCGTTATCCCCGCCCCTCCCCCTGACAGGTTTATTAAGGCATATATACGGCTCTCACCGTTATTCCCGCCCCTCCCCCTGACATGTCAATTAGCTCATATATGCGGCTCTTACCTTTATTCCTGCCCCTCCCCCCGACAGGTCTATGTGAAGATGGGGGCCGAAGACGCAGTTCTGGACAAGCCAAACGTCACCTTCCATGACTACATGCAGATGTTCCCGAACTATTCCCGGACGGATCCATGGCAGCTGGTGATTCCTGGAGACACGATAAGCCCGCCCGGGATGTACCTGGGCATCCTTCCCGTCTGTGAGTTCCGGATCAGCAGGATCCGCACCTTGTATACACACTCCGGTGTAACACAACCATGCACTCGAACAAGACAGAATCAGTGATTAAGCATATTTTTGTCGTCAGTGACCATGCAATCGAAAAAGAAAGGACCAGTAAATTAAGCATATTATCGCCAAAAAACATGCAATCGAGAAAGGAAAGAAGCTGTAACGATCAGTTATAAGACATATCATCACCAAGTAATGACCATGCAATCGAAACAGAAAAGAAACTGCTAGGACTATTTATAAGCCATATTATTACCAATGACCATGCAATCGAAACAGAAACTGGTACGGCTAGTGATTAGACATATTATTATATCACCAATGACTTTAGAATAGCGTCTATGCAACCATCTGGAAAGAGTGCTGGTATTTGAGGTTACTTGGCGCACGGCACGGCGCGGTGGAACATGCCGCGATAAAGGCAAAATGTGTGAAGCTGCCAACAGAAAAAAAGAGGGGGGGGGGGGGTGGCTCCTTAACTTAATTGGCTGACCAGCAGATCAACAGGTCGTGGGTTCGCGCCCTGGCAACTGTATCTTGTGGACACGCTTCATCCAACCCTGGCGGTCACGTGACCCAAATTAGACTTCATATGTGTTCCGATATATATCGCATGATTGACATGAACGTTATGACGGAATGGTAATGATAACTGGGTCAGACGAAATAGGTCGGGTCAAGGGGTCAAGTGTGGAAGGTTACGTCAGAGTGGTAGGGCCCTTGAGGGGGGGTTAGACATGTCGCATTCGATTTTAAGAAGCGGTTCATGTCGCATGTCGACTTTAAAAAGAGGGGCATGTCCCATGTCGATTTGAAAAAAAGGTCCATGTCGCGTGTCGCTAAGGCTTATGTCCAGGCCATGAACGTCGATTTTAAGGCAGCCCCAGCGTTTGCATAACATCAGGCAAACTTGCCAGATAACGTCCTGGGAACGTTTTCCTAGCTCTGGGCGAGGTTCACCTAAAATTCCACGAAGGTTATTTCGTTTGCTGGATTGTGGCGACAGACGGTGCTCGGGAGGCTGGAAGCGTGAGTCATACGTGAGCTATATTGACACAATATACTTGTGGCGACAGACGGTGATCCGGAGGCTGGGGGCGTGAGTCCTACGTGAGCTATGTTAAAAGCAATGTACTTGTGCCGACAGACGGTGATTCGGAGGCTGGGGGCGGGCGTCGCCGGCGAGCGCTGGGCGCAGAGGAGGCCGCCGTCCGGACCAACGGGACGTCCGCCAATGGCTCCACCGACATCCCTGCCTTCGGGTTCAGTGCGGCTTTCAGCCGATGTCGGGCGTGGGACGAGAGCAGAGACATGTGGGAGGGCGACACATGCAAGGTGAGTGCAGCTCATTTTATTATAGCTGCTCATGCTTTAAGATTTCAAGAAATACGTAAAATTCACTGGTGACGTCCCTCCATTGTTCTATCATGACATGATTTTTCCGTAGTGTTTTTGAATCATAAAGACTTGTAAGTTTACATAACTTAATGTCCTCGCAAAACGACATTACCGGATAACAACGGGTCCCAGGGCTTTGCCCTCGGGCTCCATTATTATCCGATATTGTAGACTATTAGACTTCTCCCCACTAAAAGTCAAGGTACTTGTGAGAATGTATGCAATAGGTACAATCTCGTCTACAAATTTTTCGCTTAGAGTCATCACAAAAACAGCGTGCGCAATATTTTTTCCACGAAACAATAAATTGAATACTCCAAGAGAAAAACCTATAACTGACCGGATTATAAGCTGTTGGTGATTGGGATTGTTAACCTCTTTCTAGACGCTACGATTTTAGATCACACCTATGAGTCATGACCTATAAGAAAATCTTACCGCTTATACATGGGCTGGGACAAACTCATCGGCGAGTTTATGACTGGTAGGTCTGGCCGGGTGAAATAGAACATGCTCTTTTTCGCTAGGTCAAACAGACGCCTCATAAAATCGTTGGCCAATCAGTGCATGTCTTTCTGTCACGTGATAGAAGCTGAATCATTTGATTGGGTAACAAGGAAATGACCGTGTGTAAAGTGATGTCTTATAGCCAAAAGACACACAGGAAAAACTGATGGGGCAGACCTACAGTCTAGCTATAGACAGATCGTCTAGACCGGGATAAAGCCCGTCGATGGTTTGTCCTTCTTGGAATCCCATCAACGCCATCAACATGTACGTTTCCCTTTTTCCTCGGCCACCAACACATACGGGTATTCCTTAAGACAAACAAACCATTAAATGAGAAATCAATCTCTCGCGTCAGGTCTCCGAGTCCTCAACACTGAACCAGACGGTTTGCGACTGTTCGCGCATGTCGCAGGCGGTGCACTCATACGCCAGTGGCTTCCAAGTGCCGACCGTCAACCCTATCGACTTCAACTACATCTTCGCCAACTTCAGCGACCTGCTGATGCAGAACCCGACTGTGCTGAGCACACTGCTGGCTATCCTGCTGGTCTACCTGCTGCTGGCCGTCTGGGCGCGGCGGGCCGACCGCCGGGACGTCGAGAAGGTCAGTGCGTCATGGAGACAACACGGGAACAAACGGGAGCTGGGTCAGATAATGACGTAAAGTGGTCAGATAATGACGTAAAGCGGTCAGATAATGACGTAAAGTGGTCAAATAATGACTAAAGCGGTCAGATAATGACGTAAAGTGGTCAGATAATGATGTAAAGGGGTCAAATAATGACGTAAAATTTGTCAGATAATGATGTGCGATCTCCCGGCAGAGGGCGTTACGCTTACGCCATAAGCGTCCCTCTGCCCCACCTCAAATTTAACCATCAAAATTATCCTTCATACGCGAAAATAAAAATGAATCTAATCGAACATAGATTCGCAGTTTGCCATTAAATACACCACTGTTTAGCATTTACGGTGCTACTGGTACCGTATGGGACGAATTCATTCGAGTTTGATTAATTAGAAGTCATGTTACTTTTGTACTATATTTTCGAGTTAGATTGAGGTCAAAGGCGTGAAGCGTTTTGAATTCTGACCCCGTGTTATTTAAAAGAAAAAAATTGGCTTAACTCTTCCATTGTGATCATTCAACAACGAAATGTTCATATCTGTCAAATTCTGTGACAAAAATACAATATTCGATAAAAACAACCGTCTAAAACCATCCGTGACCCCAACACCGTTGAGGTCAACCGTGAGCTGGGCGGCGGCGTGGGGCAGAGGTGATATGAGGAACGAGCGCCCTCTGCAGGCAGTGAATGATGTGGTCAGATAATGACGTCAAGTGGTGAGATAATGATGCAAAGTGGTCAAACAGCCATATCATGTTGTCAGAGAGTTGTATAATCTTGTTAGCATATTCGTTTTGCAACTTTTTATAACTTTTTTTATCGCATTATCTACAGATATATGACATATTTTGGCGAATATATTTTACATTTGAGCCCGTTCATTAAACATTAGGTTTTGATATATGTTTTGCAGTGGGGAGTGACCCCCCTGATCGGCAATCTGGCGGCGCACCGGGCTTACTACAAGGTGTCAGTATACACCGGACTGAGGAAGCACGCCGGCACCAAGTCCAAAGTCTTCTTCATTCTCGGTGGGAAGTACGGCGACACAGGGGTCCGGGCCATGGACGACGGCAAGAACAAGGTTGGAGGAGGTGGGGGGGGGGGGGCAACACGGGGTCCGGGCCATGGACCATGGAAAGAGCAAGGTAAGGGGGGATGGGTGGAGGTGGGGGGGGGAGACACGGGGGTCCGGGCCATGGACGACGGCAAGAGCAAGGTGAGAAGGAGGTGGGGGGGGGGGGTGGGGGCGAGGGGGCAACACGGGGTCCGGGCCATGGACCATGGAAAGAGCAATGTAAGGGGGGAGGGGTGGAGGTGGGGGGGGGAGACACGGGGGTCAGGGCCATGGACGACGGCAAGAACAAGGTAAGGGGGAGGGGTGGATGTGGCGGAGGGGGGAGACACAGGGGTCCGGGCCATGGACGACGGCAAGAACAAGGTAAGGGGGAGGGGTGGAGGTGGGGGGGGCGGGGTACGGGGGTCCGGGCCATGGACGACGGCAAAAGCAAGGTAAGGGGGGAGGGGTGGAGGGGGGGGGGCGGAGAGACACGGGGGTCCAGGCCAAGGACGACGGCAAGCAGAAGGTCAGAGGGGTTGGGGTGCAGGTGGGGGGGGAGACATAGGGGTCCGGGCCATGGAAGACGGCAAGTACAAGGTGAGGGGGGGGGGGGGTGGAGGTGGGGGGGGGCGGAGACACTGGGTTCCGGACCATGGACGACGGCAAGGTGAGAGTGAGAGGGGGGGTGGGGGTGGAGGAGGGAACACGGGGTCCGGGCCATGAATGACGGCATGAACAAGGTGAGGGGGGTGGGGGGGTGGAGAAGGGTTGGGAGGAGTGGGGGGGGGGAGGGGTGCGGGGCAGACTGGGTTCCTGTCGACTTGCTACATACGTGCGCCCGAAACTTTTTATCATTATCCAATCACGTCGCGTTGCAGCATTTTCCGCGGGCATCCATCCGGGTGTTCATCTTGTCCACGGAGCGCCCTCTGGGGACCCTCAGCTTTATAAGGCTGTGGCACGACGACTCCGGGAAGAGTGCACACGCGGGGTGGTTCCTGGATAAAGTGGTCTTCGAGGACCTCACCAACCATAACAAGTAAAAAATCCTCATCGTCTTAGGTCGTTGTTCTGCCCTGCAGTCTGGTTTTTTTGCTGAGATACAGTCAGTCTCTTCTGTGCATCGAATACCATAACCTGTTATTTCGTTATTAGGTTTTTTAACCTCAATATTTATAATGTATTATTGTGCAAATAGCAATTTCTCTTATTGTGTTTTACTGGAGCTTTTGGCTTCGGAATTTTGTATTTTTGCGACCATGTCTAATTGTGCCTCAGTCTCTCAATTTGTTAAAGATGCATGTGGAGTTGTTTCGCTGTTTTTGAATGCCAAATTTGCGTATAAGAACACAAACCTAAGGCCTTAAGGTTCATAACAGACAATAAACACCTACCATATCGCTCACCAATTATCTGCCAATGAGCAAAACATTTCAAATTCATGAATTGTCCGCCACAAAAATGAAAACTTGTGCTGATTTGAAACGTCATAAACGTGTGTACACCGGTGCCACCGACAGGGGGCCCAAGCGCTAAATTATATGAGACAATAGAAGCATCCGGAGCGCCACTTTTTCTTTGGCGGTGGCCGTTGACACTGCTTGTGGTCAAAGGTAACATTTCCTGCTTGAGTTTATATTGGTACAGCCGTTGCAACGGTCAGCTCCACATGTAGCTTTAAGTCTACATATGTTACAGCTTGATGTCCATCTTGTCTTTTACCCCCTCCTCCTCTCCCTCCAGGTACTTTTTCCTGTGCAGCCGCTGGCTGGCCTTGGACGAGGATGACGGACAGGTGGACCGCCTCCTACCGGTCGGCAACACGGACGAGGTCCTGAGCTTCAACCACCTGTTCTTCACCAAGGCGCGCCACAAGCTCTTCGACGACCACCTGTGGCTGTCGGTGGCCGCGCGGCCCTCCAAGAGCTCCTTCACCCGCCTCCAGCGCCTCACATGCATCGTCACCCTGCTCTTCAGCACCATGGTCGTCAACGCCATGTTCTACCGCGAGGAAGGGGAATCCACGGAGGGCGACGTGTCCATCCACATCGGCCCCATCATCCTCAGCGCCCAGACCCTCCTATTGTCCGTCTTCAGCGCCCTCATCGTCGTCCCCATCAATACCGTCATCGTGACAATCTTCCGCAAGGCGGCGCCCAAGGGCTGGATGGACGACGCCGACCTTGCGGGAGAACCGCAACAGATGCGACGCCTGGCGGAGAAGGATGAAACCATGGTCTCTGGTCAAGGACGGCCTGAGCCTCAGGTGGGTGGGTCCAGCCGCAAGGGGGCGCTGGGTGGAATGGACGCCGCCGCACTGGCCAATGAGAAGCGGGGCAAGACGAAGAAGCGCTGGTGGAAGAAGAAGTATTGGTTGCCCTGGTGGATGATCTACGTGGCCTGGACCGTGGCCCTGGCCACCACGGCCGTCTCTGCCGCCTTCATCCTCTTCTACGGCCTGCAGTGGGGCAAGGAGCTCTCCGAGAAATGGCTGTCCTCCCTCTTTCTGGCCACTGCGGAGTCCATCCTAGTCATACAGCCAGTCAAGGTACACCACTAGCGCCACAATCCAACGTTTCCCATCTTCGATCTTTGGTGTTTTGTTTTATAGATGACCTTAAAGTGTTGGTGTCACGCCAAAACAACTTTAGCTCATATTAATCTTCTGTGTGTCCGCGCTTATATTATCGAGCTGTAACGCCCCAAATAGTAGAAGGGCATATTTTTTCCACTTGTTTTCGCACTTACCAATTTAACTTCTGCGAGCGAGGAAAGTGACGTCAAAGGGGAATACAAACGCATGTGCTTTTATATTAAGACTCAGATTCTGTCTGCTCATTGGCTTGAACTGAACGAAACGCACTCAACCATGAAAATACACGTCCGCGACCATAGATGTCTACGCACTGCATCAAAGCTCACCTGTCAATCTTGTGACATCATTGGGGAATTTTCAAATAACGCTCAGATGCAATGCTCCCAGAAATAAGCCCGCCTGCCCTCACTTTTGCTACTTTAACGAACCCGTTTATAGTGATATCGTGGAATAAAAACTGTAAACTCCCATTAAAACAAATTGTTTATTTTCCCTAAACCAAGTTAACTCTGAGCAAGACAAAATCGTGGCACGAACACTTTAATCAGTCAATAGTCAACACTGTTGTGGAGTCAATCCTATTCATACAGTCAGCCAACGTACCTCGTGGCACCCCCTTCCCCTAATCCCTCCCTCCTCCCTCCACTTCCAGTTTCACCTGAGAAAAACACGCAGCCCATATACCGTGGTATTATTGCAGCCCTCTGCTAGCTGATGGGGGGACGGCCCTGGCTCTATTATTAAACAGGCTTAGCGACAGATCAACAGGTCGGGGTTAGGAACTCTGGCACCCGAATCTGGGGCAAGTTTCATCCTGTCCTATGCCATAGTCTCGAGAGCGTTCTTAGCCGAATTGTACTTCTTCTACTGGCCAAGCCATTCGAAGTCACCCCATGCACTGCCATACCGTTGTCGGGCATGGGTGATCGCTTCTCGAAGTTATTGGGGGGGGGGGGGGGGGTGGGGGAGGCACATATATTTAGGTACATGTATCTACAATTTCTGTGCCCGTCTGAGACGGTCTGTTTTTTTTCGTCAAAATTGCAGTTCTTGACTATGTAGTCCAGTTTATATTGAAACTGATCAAATAATTATCACCCATACACGTTGTCATGAATGCCATTGCCAATTTAGGTGCTTTTTGTAACAACAATTTTTTGTAGGTGTCTATTTTAGATGCCTTTTTAACCAACAATTTCTGTCAGTGTCTATTTTAGATACCTGTTCAAACCAAAAATTCTCTCTTCATGACAAAAATACAAAAATGACGCACTTCTCTCGCTCTCCAAAAGCTCTCTACTGCATCCCGCCACAATAGTAATGTAGCCCCCCCACCCCCCCCCCCCTCCCACGGGTCCCTCGTTTGGTGCATGCGATTTCTACGGCATTCCTGTATTCCTGTATCGAATTATCGGCCTCCGATGGGGGCTCAGAATGGCGGGCTGTCACAGATTGATTCATTCAGGCCAGTAAGAGCTAGTTATTATACAGTGCAATGGCACGACGGCTGTTCCACTGCGTCATGACGTGTGTTCCACTGCGTCATGGCGTCTTGACGTCGCACCGTGATGACGTGTCTTTCATCGTGTAGGGATAACTTCTAAAGGATAATAATCATTGCGTCATAATATCGCCCTGTCATGACGTCTGTTCCACTGCGCCATGACGTCTGTTTCACTGCGTCATGACGTCATGACGTCGCACCGTGATGACGTGTCTTTCATCGTGTAAGAATTACTTCTAGAGGATAATAATCATTGCGTCATAATATCGCCCTGTCATGACGTCTGTTCCACTGCGCCATGACGTCTGTTTCACTGCGTCATGACGTCATGACGTCGCACCGTGATGACGTGTCTTTCATCGTGTAAGAATTACTTCTAGAGGATAATAATCATTGCGTCATAATATCGCCCTGTCATGACGTCTGTTCCACTGCGCCATGACGTCTGTTTCACTGCGTCATGACGTCATGACGTCGCACCGTGATGACGTGTCTTTCATCGTGTAAGAGTTACTTCTAAAGGATAATAATCATTGCGTCATGATATCGCCCTGTCATGACGTCATGCTATTGCTTCAGGTGGTGATGGTGGCTGTCGCCATGGCGATCCTTTTCAAGACCCTGGAGGATGACGACGATGACGCCGACGCCGCCAAGAACGCGACGCCAGCCGCTGATGAGGAGATGCTGGAGGACGAACTGCCCCGCATCGGTCAGTGCCCCCTACCCCTCCACCCCTCCATTGGAGCCGGCCCGGTAGCTCAGTGGGTTAAAATGCTCCCACCTGAGAGCCTAACGGCACGTGGATCGGTGGTTCGAGCCCCGATGTGGCCATGTACCTCTGTGTGGTCGCAGGATAAAGATCCCATGTGCTTCTTCGCAAAAAGCAGGAGGTTATCCCCGGGGAAATAGCTCCACTCTCACTTCCTTCTCCTATTGACGTGATATGACCAAAAGTGGTTAAAACGTCCTGAATATACAACCAACCCATCCCCTCCATTCACTGTGTGAGATCACCTAGTTCACATCTCAGGCAACCAACGTCTTTGTCCCGTGATCCAGAGCACATGTCCTTTATGTGGAGCGAGATCCCCTGTTGTATATTTGTAAAAAAAACAAGTACCACGTTATTGTTATTGTCTGTTCCACTGCGTCATGACGTTTGTTCCACTGCGTCATGACGTTTGTTCCACTGCGTCAAGACGTTTGTTCCACTGCGTCATGACGTTTGTTCCACTGCGTCACGACGTTTGTTCCACTGCGTCACGACGTTTGTTCCACTGCGTCACGACGTCTTTTCAACTACGTCACAACCTTTGTTCCACTGCGTCATGACGTTTGTTCCACTGCGTCATGACGTTTGTTCCACTGCGTCACGACGTTTGTTCCACTGCGTCACGACGTTTGTTCCACTGCGTCATGACGTTTGTTCCACTGCGTCATGACGTTTGTTCCACTGCGTCACGACGTCTTTTCAACTACGTCACAACCTTTGTTCCACTGCGTCATGACGTTTGTTCTACTGCGTCATGACGTTAGTTCCACTGCGTCACGACGTTTGTTCCACTGCGTCACGACGTTTGTTCCACTGCGTCACGAAGTCTTTTCAACTACGTCACAACCTTTGTTCCACTGCGTCATGACGTTTGTTCCACTGCGTCATGACGTTTGTTCCACTGCGTCACGACGTTTGTTCCACTGCGTCGTGACGTTTGTTTCACTGCGTCATGACGTTTGTTCCACTGCGTCACGACGTTTGTTCCACTGCGTCACGACGTTTGTTTCACTGCGTCATGACGTTTGTTCCACTGCGTCACGACATTTGTTCCACTGCGTCATGACGTTTGTTCCACTGCGTCATGACGTTTGTTCCACTGCGTCACGACGTCTTTTCAACTACGTCACAACCTTTGTTCCACTGCGTCATGACGTTTGTTCCACTGCGTCACGACCTTTGTTCCACTGCGTCACGACGTTTGTTCCACTGCGTCACGACGTTTGTTTCACTGCGTCATGACGTTTGTTCCACTGCGTCACGACATTTGTTCCACTGCGTCATGACGTTTGTTCCACTGCGTCATGACGTTTGTTCCACTGCGTCACGACGTCTTTTCAACTACGTCACAACCTTTGTTCCACTGCGTCATGACGTTTGTTCCACTGCGTCACGACCTTTGTTCCACTGCGTCACGACGTTTGTTCCACTGCGTCACGACGTCTTTTCAACTACGTCACAACCTTTGTTCCACTGCGTCATGACGTTTGTTCCACTGCGTCACGATGTTTGTTCCACTGCGTCACGACGTTTGTTTCACTGCGTCATGACATTTGTTCCACTGCGTCACGACGTTTGTTCCACTGCGTCATGACGTTTGTTCCACTGCGTCATGACGTTTGTTCCAGTGCTCCATGACGTTTGCTCCACTGCGTCATGACGTTTGTTCCACTACGTCATGACGTTTGTTCCACTGCGTCACGACGTTTGTTACATTGTGTCACGACATTTGTTCCGCTGCGTCATATCGTCTGCGACCTTGTCCCTGCGTATTACGTTAACAGAAGCCAGGTTGTTATTATTGTTAACGTATATCAAGTTCCTCTCCTTGTCAACAGAAACCACCTTGTTGTTTTTCGTAATATGTACTAGCTTGTTGTTCTGGTTAACATAAACCAATTTACTGTTCTTGTTAACAAAAATCAGGGTGCTTCTGTCGTATAGGTTCTATTATTTGATAACATTTATTGTCCTATTATTATGCCAACAGACCTCGGTTCAGCGCTTTCCGGCAGCAGTCTCGCCCCGCCTTCTACGAAGTCTCTGGAGAAGTCTCGCCAGAAGCGAGTGTACGAGAGACGTATGTGGAGCATGCTGCTGGAGGTGGCCTTCTACTTCCTCTTCCTGCTCCTTATCTGCTTCATTGCCTGGGGCAGCAAGAGGGGCTCGCTCTACGGTATGAACCAGTCCATCAGCGACCTCGTGGCAGGCGGCTCCTCTGACGTCATCAAAGATAAGGTACGGAGTAACGGGCACACAGTGGTTTGATTCGTTTATTATAGTAACATATATCAGCTTTTGTCGTATAAATATTTGAACAGGATACATTGTATCCAGCCCTTGGATTGGCTTTCATGTGCAGGGCCGAATCCAGGAATTTGAAAAAAAGGAGGGGAGGGGGGGATCCAAAATTGCAAAGCTCTGAACAAAATTGCGACCGGAGCATCCACCAATTTCGGACGACCGGCGGGGGGGGTCTTCTGAAAACTTGCGACGGGGGGGGGGGGGGGGCAGGGGTCCACGCCGAATAAGATAGCGTTCTTTCTCCGCCCTTTCATGTGACTTTAAGTCAAGAGTGGATATAACATAGAAACGAGATCATAGACACCGGTATTCCAATCTGTATTCATGATGATCCGTAATTTGCGCTTAATATTCATATGTACCATTATAAAGCGGAAGTCACATGCTGGCGCAAGTGTTCCTAGTTACTCTTCGATTCGCTCCAGCTTAAAACTATTTCATTCAATTTTTCGAACGAACACGCCACCAATTAACAAAAACGCTCATACGAAAAACACTGACGGATGCAAGTAATATAGACGTGTATGAACTATCACATTCTAAAGACATGAAATTGCCATTTCGAGAAAATTCCTGTAGCTCTATATTTCCAATGAAGGAGAAGTGTTTGTCAAGTGTTCCATCTTTCGACTCGGTGACTCGACCAACGATCACACGGCTAATCGGGGAATGTTAACATCATTCCCTTCAATGTTTAATGAGCTTCCCTATGTCGGGTTAGCCATTATGCATTGTAGACAGGTGGCCTGCAACTCTAAAGTATTCTTTGTCTATTTATGCCGTTGCCAGACACACAGTGGGTTCACTGTCTGGGCCTGGCTGCAGGAGAAGGCCATCCCAGCCGTTTTCTTCATGTTCCACTACAACGGGGCCCCCACCACCAAGCGACAGCGGGCGTACCTGGGGGACGCCACCAACTACCGCGTGGGACCCCTCAGGCTGAGGCAGCTCCGGGTGAAGCCAGGTGAGTCTGATGGCCAAGAGACCGAGTGCAGCCAGGTGAGTTTGGTGGCCAAAAGACCGAGTGAAGCCAGGTGAGTGGGGTGGCCAAGAGACCGAGTGAAGCCAGGTGAGTGTGGTGGCCAAGAGACCCCTCAGGCTGAGGCGGCTCCGGGTGAAACCAGGTGAGTGTGGTGGCCAAGAGACCCCTCAGGCTGAGGCGGCTCCGGGTGAAACCAGGTGAGTGTGGTGGCCAAGAAACCCCACAAGCTGAGGCGGCTCCGGGTGAAACCAGGTGAGTGTGGTGGCCAAGAGACTCCTCATGCTGAGGCGGCTCCGGGTGAAACCAGGTGAGGTGGGTGGCCAAGAGACCGAGTGAAGCCAGGTGAGTGTGGTGGCCAAGAGACCGAGTGAAGCCAGGTGAGTGTGGTGGCCAAGAGACCCCTCAGGCCGAAGCAGCTCCGGGTGAAGCCAGGTGAGTGTGGTGGCCAGGAGACCGAATGAAGCCAGGTGAGTGGTGGCCAAGAGACCGAGTGAAGCCAGGTGAGTGGTGGCCAAGAGACCCTCAGGGTCTGTCGAACAGAAAGTACATGTTAAATCGTATTTAACCCTCTTCCAGACAGCTGCGATACGGTGAGCGCGATGCAGAAGTACATCATCCAGTGTAACGAGGACTACAGCCTGTTCACGGAAGAAGACCGGAACTACACGACAGACTGGTCCCTTGAACCGACCGCCAACTACACGGCCGAGCAACTGACGGGCCTGGAGAAGGCCTATAAGTACCACAGCTTCTTAGACCTGCGCGGGATCCCGTACTGGGGGAAGCTGGGTACCTATGGCGGCGGGGGCTACGTGGCGGACCTAGGGACGACTAGAAGCCAGGCCCTGAATATGATCAACCAGCTGATTGAACACAACTGGCTGGATAATTACACCAGGGCCGTGTTTCTCGAATTCACCACCTATAACCCGGCCAACGAGCTCTTCGCACAGGTCAGTGTAATCTGCGGTATTCTTCCCCACCTCCATCCGCCGCCATCGTTACTACGGTTTCTAATTTTGCTTCTAAATGGAAAGGCCAATGACTTTAGGTATTTAGGCTTTAGGAGTCCGGTAGACAAATATGTTGTGGTAAGTTTTATTGCAGAAAGTTAAGGAATAGTCTGGCATTTATATTTAGGTATAGACCCTTCTCAATCAGACTGTTCATAATGAATGTGCAAACTCCTCTCTGGATGACAGGCATGTACGGCTGCATTTTCAATTTAAAACTGTTATTCAGTGAGGGAAATGGCTGGGATTTTTTCTTTCATTTGCTTGATGGCCTGTTAGCCTATGCATTGTGCTCTGTTTGTTGTTCGTGAGATCACTGTTGATGGTGACAGGATTCGTAGTCTCTCACATCCAAATATACATCTCGACGCCGTATATGGCAATATGGCATATTCTTTCTTTTCATCCGCCACCTCCCAAGATAATTCATACCACACGCTACCGGCAACGATGAAATAACTACATCTGGGCCACGACAATATGCTCGCCCAAAGCCGCCCAATCTTTCCTTACGGACAGTATGTCGAATTATAGATGTTGACAAATCTATCCGCTAGGTGGAGTACCTGTTCGAGTTTCCGGCCATCGGCGGCGTGTTCCTCTTCCCTCGCGTGACGTCATTCGTGCTGTACACGAGTCTGGGCGGCATGAACACCATGGTGGTCATCGCGCAGCTGGTCTACGTGGGTCTCATCGTCTACTTCCTGGTGCGAGAGACCCTGGCCTTCAGGCGGGAACGCAAAGCGTACATGGCAGACCCCTGGAACTACCTGGAGATCAGCCTCATAGGGGTCTCCATCGGCGCCATCTCCATGTTCGCTCTCCGAGAGGGCATCGGGAGAATGGTTCTCGGGGACCTAGCGGAAGATCCCAGTAAGTTACGTCACTGTCGTTTTTGTGTAATTTTTGTGTAAAATTTCCATTGGTCTAAAACGATGTTTTGCATTTATATTAAGGTTACTCGTGCATCAATATTTTCTCTCCGAAATGTCGAAATATATTTTTGAATGATGTATTTAGGTTAGTAGTGTATAATTATTACATGTGTACGTACGATATGCATTAAGTACCAGGGCATTTGGATAAGGTACTTGATTCAAATGTTATTCATCTAAGACAATGTTTTCCATTTATTTTAAGGAAATTTGAAATATATCTTGAAAGGAAATAATGTACCTTGGCTCTTAGTGTTTAAGTGTGCATGTATATAATGCAATATATACCAGGGCATGTGCATAGGGTATTGGTATCTAAATTCAACAACATTCGGATATCGCTAACGTTTTTGCCATTTAACAAACAATAAAACACCAATCACAGGATGTATCCAATGCGCTGCAAAAGATGTTGAAAATCAGACAGGTGCTGCATGAGCAACTTGAGTTCATAATACTGAGAATTAAGGATTGAGAAGAGAATTTTTTTTTCGCTTTTTTATTTAATTTAATCGTCATTCAAATGTATTTGAACACATAATGCCAATACAACAATCATATTCTACAATAACAAAATAAACATAGTCGAGTTTAGTTTTGTACTTAGAGCACTTCCGTGGCTGCGAAAATGTGTGCTTATAACATATTAATTACAATCGAAATTAGTTGCCAACATGTTTTGCCGTAATTAATGCTACAACAGGTGTGATGTTTAAGTCGCTAAACGTTTGTAATGATTTTATGCTGGATTACTGAAATCATTCGCAAACCGCAAAAAAGATATTCGACTGTCTACCGAACAACCCCCATCAATTGATAGTAATACACTATATGAACGTTTGTTTTTCGGTCATGAACATTTAGTTTCCTGGTCAATATAATAAGCTGTCCACACCCCAGGTTTTAACTCGGACCCGAGTACTTAATAAAATCTGGGTTATGTTCCTCCTTTATCGTCCACTGAGGTTTCCCAATTTAGTCCACGTGTGCTTAAACCACCTTTCATTACGTTTTAAAAAAATAATTAATTTTCCACTTCCAGCTAAATACACGAACTTCATGGCCTTCTCAGCCTACGATGAGGTATACAGCTACTTGATTGGCACCATTGTCTTCATCGCCAACGTCAAGTTCCTGAGACTGCTGAGGTTCAACAAGCACGTGAACCACTTCGCCAGCACACTGCGCCTCTGTCGAAAAGAGCTGTGCTACTTCGGCATCACCGTCTTGATCATGTGCGCCGCGTTTGGCATCTTCGCCAACCAGGTGTTTGGCCGGACGATGGCTGATTTCGACACCATGGTCCACACGTTGGAATCGCTGTATGCCATGATGCTGGGGCGCTTCAACTTCCACATCATGGAGGGCACTGAGAGGTGATGTGGCTATTTGTGTAGAGGTCTACAAGGGGTACATGGCGGCATGGCGACACAGGCATATTTCAAAAGTCGACATTCGACTTTGACCCCCAAATTCCGACATTGAGGATCTGAAAAAACGACATCGACACAGATAGTAGCATTTTACACCAAAAAAACCGACATTCGACAAGGAGAATTTTGAAAAGTCGACACTGGACACTGGACACTTCCAGACCCCTATTTGTCAATGACTAGCTATCAATATATTATGCGTAACAACATAAGCGTACCCCTCCCCTTCCTCGCGAATTGGTAACACCTGTTTTCCTCTAAAAAGAAGTAATATATATCAGTTATACACGCACACCATGGCGTATTCTGGTAAGTATAATCATGAAATGCATGCTAAATAAAACTACAACAGGACGCGATGCTATCTCTCTCATAGCTGCTCATACCGGACCTACTTATATATATGTATTTTCACCCATATATAAATTATTCTACTCATTTATTGGACGCATTGTCTGATCTTATTAGTGCTAACTGTAATAAATGTATGTGTATTGAAATGTTTCGAATATTGGTAACAGGCAAAAAATGGGTGTCAGAATTTTGATGACGTAATGCGCAGACTTTATTTTGCATCATGCGAAAAAATGTTATATGAGTAACTTAAAACTCTGTTTCGATAAAGTGTCACTTTTGCCTGACATAGAATGCGAAAATGGGGTGACATCGTGATATAATATGTATGCTACTTGCTGTCCATTACAGAAATCTGGGTGCTCCGTTCTTCATGGTCTTCGTGTTCCTCGTGTACTTCACCACGGTCAACCTGTTCCTGGGCATCATCGGCACCGCTTACCACGACGTACGGCAAGCATACATTTCGTGTTGTAGCGTGTGTACAACACGTGTACAGTTTATACATGTACAGTGACTTTAAAGCACGTATTGAACATTCACATCATATACTCCATCTGGACAGGCTATATATACAGAGCGAATGTAAAGCACGCATTGAACATTCACATCATATACTCCATGTATGCAGGCTATACATACAGAGCGAATGCAAAGCACGCATTGAACATTCACATCATATACTCCATGTGGACAGGCTATACATACAGAGCGAATGTAAAGCACGCACTGAACATTCACATCATCAACTCCTTGTGGACAGGCTATACATGCAGAGCGAATGTAAAGCATGCATTGAACATTCACATCATATACTCCATGTGGACAGGTTATACATACAGAGCGAATGTAAAACACGCATTGAACATTCACATCATATACTCCATGTGGACAGGTTATACATACAGAGCGAATGTAAAACACGCATTGAACATTCACATAATATACTCCATGTGGGCAGGTTATACATACAGAGCGAATGTAAAGCACGTATTGAACATTCACATTATAAACTCCATGTGGACAAGCTATACATACAGAGCGAATGTAAAGCACGCATTGAACATTCACATCATATACTCCATGTGTACAGGCTATACATACAGGGCGAATGTAAAGCACGCATTGAACATTCACATCATATACTCCATGTGGACAGGTTATACATACAGGGCGAATGTAAAGCACACATTGAACATTCACATCATATACTCCATGTGGACAGGTTATACATACAGAGCGAATGTAAAGCACACATTGAACATTCACATCATATACTCCATGTGGACAGGTTATACATACAGAGCGAATGTAAAGCACGCATTGAACATTCACATCATATACTCCATGTGGACAGGCTATACATACAGGGCGAATGTAAAGCACACATTGAACATTCACATCATATACTCCATGTGGACAGGTTATACATACAGAGCGAATGTAAAGCACGCATTGAACATTCACATCATATACTCCATGTATACAGGCTATAAATACAGAGCGAATGTAAAGCACGTATTGAACATTCACATCATATACTCCATGTGGAGAGGCTATACATACAGAGCGAATGTAAAGCACGCATTGAACATTCACATCATATACTCCATGTGGACAGGCTATACATACAGAGCGAATGTAAAGCACGCATTGAACATTCACATCATATACTCCATGTGTACAGGCCATACATACAGAGCGAATGTAAAGCACGCATTGAACATTCACATCATAAACTCCATCTGGACAGGCTATACATACAGAGCGAATGTAAAGCACGCATTGAACATTCACATCATATACTCCATGTGGACAGACTATACATACAGAGCGAATGTAAAGCACGCATTGAACATTCACAACATACTTCATGCATACAACATGTGTGCAGCCTATATATGTACAGTGCATTTTAAGTACATATTGAGCATCCACAAATTGCTTTAATTGTACAAACCAGTACGTGTACGAATATTGGATACTGTCAACGTCATTTAACGGTTCGAGATATTTTGTTCTTCCATGTTAATTTTTTGTAATTTGGGATAAATCATGATGATTAAAAGGTTGGTTGGCTTTAATGGGGAGGCTTTCACCTGAGCAGGTCATATTTGCACAGGGAGGATAAGACCCACGCGCCTAGCTGCCGCTTGGGCTTACATAACAGAACACACTCGGAAATATCCAAACGCGCGGCCCTAGAGCGCTCGCTTTGAGTGCTCTGGCCACCTGAGAGCCTAACGGCACGTGGATTGGTGGTTCGAGCCCCGATGTGGCCATGTACCTCTGTGTGGTCGCAGGATAAAGATCTCATGTCCTTCTTCGCAAAGAGTAGGAGGTTATCCCCGGAGACATGGCTCCGCTCTCCCTTCCTTCTCCCATTGACGCGATATGACCAAAAGTGGTTGAAGCGTTCTGAGTATACAACCAAACAGCCGACCACGCGCTGCCAACTAGGCCACATTGCGACTCAGTATTGATGACGTGTTCTTCCTCTCTAGATCCGGATGAAACCAGATCTCCAGAGCGACGAGTACCGGATCCTCGACTTCCTGATCCAGAAAGCCAAACAGTGGTTGAGTCCGCGTCGGCAGGACAAAGGTCATAACTTACAAGGTCATAACTTACAAGGACATAACTTGCAAGGTCATAACTTACAAGGTCATAACTTACAAGGTCATAACTTACGAGGTCATAATTTACAAGGTCATAACTTACAAGGTCATCACTTACAAGGTCATGACTTACAAGGTCATAATTTACAAGGTCATAACTTACAAGTTGGATTTGCTCTCCATATTCAAGTTCAGTTTAGAGTTCATTTGTATATATGTATCTATACCATAAAAACGGGAAGGTATTTTGTAAGTTAAGATACTCAACTCATGATGTAGACCGGCTGCGTCAATCTGGTATATTATAGGCCTACATGCGTATGTATCAGTTGTCATTGTTTTTTTGTGTGGAAACAGTGCTCTCTTCTCTGAAAGAACTATTGTTACTGTCATTTTCAACGTTTCTTTCCGTATTTTAGGGCCGGGCGAAGATCGTAATCTTGCTGGTGCCGGTCGCCATAATTCTCGACCGTGCCTTCCCCTGGTGGCGGACGAGATGACACAGTGCTCAGCGAAAGATCGTATCGACCTCTGCGATGAACTGAACTTGCGCATTGCCGCGCTCGACCGCATGCTGTCACTGCAGTAGAAGCAGCCATTCTTCCCTCGGCGACTTCGCAAACCTGGGGGACAATCTCCAAAGGGGACCAGACTGGGGCCCGCTAAGGGACCCTTCTATCCGGAGAGGCGATCAAGTTCCGTTAGCGGGAGAAGCTACGGTTGCTTATACGCAATCACAGAACAGTGTGTAAAACAAACTTTAAGTTGCACAAGACCGGCCGGTCTTGTTAGACAGCAAATACACTCGACCGGATGTGGTATCACTCGACCAGATGTGGGCAAGCAGAGTGAAGACCCCCCCCCCCCCGCCTCACACACACACATAGCAAAAACTTAAGCAATTACCTGCCTTATGTAGGACATCAACTGATCTGTGCACGTAAAAAGAATGGTTGTGAAGGTGTATATATTAATGGTCTTCCCCAATGTAATGCAGTTAATATTAAATTTGCAGTGATACTGTGAAAGGAAGGAACACTGTTGGTCGAATGCAGATATTGTTGAATGTTGAAAGGATTTAAATATCGACAATTTCTACAAGTAGTACCATATTACAAATATCTGGGTATTTTATTCTGTTCGAGGTTGGTCTGGGTGAAGCCCAAGGGGACCCTCGCATCACAGTTAGGTAAAGCGATCAGACTTATAAAGCAGATTATTGAGAGTGGTGAAGGGTTTAGACGTTAAGCAATATTTTGAACTTTTTGGAAAGATGATGAAGCCAATATTAACTTATGGAACATAGTTCTGGGGATATGATGTTAGAGATCGTATTGAAATGGTTCATACTAAATATTGTAGATATGTTCTGAGCGTACCAATGCCTGATGATCTCGGAGGGGGACTGTTATACGAATCTGGTGGGGGGCTATGGTTCCGTGGGTGCCTCTTGATGCCTGAGGGAGCAGACATTCGTGATGAAAAAGATACCCTTATAGAGCGAATATTTGAAAACTTACGACCGCGGGGGGGGGGGGGGGGAGGGGCTGGTGTGACAATACCGTCACAGTTGCTTACAGAATATATAAATTTTGCCATAATACTGGTATTGTTGCTTATAGAATATATAACTGGTGTCATAACACACGTAATGTTGCTTATATAATATATATAACCTGGTGTCAAAATACTGTTATTGTTGCTTATATAATATATAACTGGTGCCAAAATACTGGTACTGTTGCTTTTAGCATATCGCCGCTTTTTTTGTATTTAAAACACTTTTAAACATGATTTATTTAACGAGATTCCCCTGAAAGGGATTGCCATCTGGCAGGGTCGCCGATTGCGTCATAGGTTGCCTATGATATATTGTGTATAATACGTACGGGCGCTTATATATAGCTATAACTGGTGTTGAAAACGTTACGACGTCGACTCGCGCGGCAACATATACTACTAGGCAGCGCGGAATCAAGAGGATGATTTGAACGGAAACTATCTGCATGTTTCTTATGGAAGACGATCGAAGCCAAAATTCGACATGCTTCATCGTACACTACATTAATTTGTAACTTATGGATTAAACATTCGAGCATTCTATTCACATCTGTTTTGTAATTTGTTGATTCAACATTCTAGTATTACACACTTAATTTGTAACTGATGGATTCAATACTCAAGTATTCTACACTGCATTTGTAACTTGTTGATTCAACATTCCAGTATTCCACGCTTGGTTTGTATCTTGTCGATTCAACATTGTTTCAGGCTTAATTTGTAAGTTATTGATGCAACATTGCAGAGCTCTACACTTAAGTTGTCATTTGCTGATGCAATATTCCAGTATTCCACGCTTAATTTGACTTGTTGATTAAACATTCCGTTATTCCACACTTAATGTGTAACTTATGGATTCAACATTGCAGTAGTCCACACTTCATTTGTAACTTATTAATTTAACATTCCGGTGTTCCACGCCTTATTTGCAACTTTCTTGATTTTGCAATTCAAGTATGTATACTTTGCCGAATACATTAACTGCTTATCCGATCATGTGTCATATTTATTATAAAGCGATAATATGGGCTGGTGTATACTACATCGTTTCAATGGGAATCAGAGCGCACGCAATGATTTTTTGTTCTGTGAATAACAATACCATTAAGCCCAAACTACTCCTGACCTCCTTTTTTTGCAACTGATTCAAGTATAGAAAACTATAAAATTACATGACAAATTATATTGTAGGTCCTGAAACGCGATTTATGGTGTGCTACAAGATTACATCGTCAAATAGGACGAAATTTTGCAAACTCGGGCCAAAATACTATGACATACGTTAACGAATATTGTGGCATGTTTTAGCAATATTATAATATGCTCCAACATTGATGACATTGATTTGTCTTCAGCAATTTTACGCGTGACTGCATAACCCCTAAATAAAACCTTTTGTTGTCATAGCGATGCTATACTATG
This sequence comes from Arenicola marina, assembly GCA_964019135.1. Taxonomy (NCBI): domain Eukaryota; kingdom Metazoa; phylum Annelida; class Polychaeta; family Arenicolidae; genus Arenicola; species Arenicola marina. The sequence continues at coordinate 3,964,900 of OZ025256.1, forward strand.
GTATACCCAAAGACCTTGCTGTCATAGCAAGGTCTTCGGGTATGCTATAACTTTTACGAAATACTGCGTAATGCATTAGCAATTGGTTAGGACATCGATGACTGTAACAAGCTCCGTCGGTCTCGGATTAAGGTACAAATTCGCCGTTTAACATCGACAGATGGACACCAACGATGCGATTTCGATAGGGAAGGCGCTATCAGTAATGAAAATGGTATGGCTCGCGATAGAAATGTGCAGTAAATGCAGCGGTATGCCATCAGAGCGACGGTTTGCGCTCCGCCAGTATAGTGTGCGTTTGTATGCTAGTCAGACCATTACCATGATACACTACAATATGATTCATTGCATATTTTGGTATTGCATACCCTAACTATGATGTTAAACTACTATTTATTACGGTTCACTAAACAATTTAAATGACGAAACTATTGTAGTATACTGAATAGTACATGGTCTTAATTGGGAAATTTTTAGCATTCTTTTATGAAAATACCATGGCATATTATATAGTTCCATGGCAAGTGTCATTAGTATTTTCGCGCGGGACTGATTGCGCAATCTTTCACCAAACACTGTAATGTCTTACACTGCAGTAATATCTAAACTATAATATGGCATGCTACAATATTTAGATAAGAAAAATTACTGGGGTATACTAGAACATTGTGTTAATTGGCAAGATTTGCGTAATTTGATGAAAATACTATGGCATTTAAAAAAAATATATAGCACATTCTATCGTATGCCATCAGTATTTTCGCGCGGGACGGATTGCGTAATCTTTCACCAATTTAAGTCACTATGATGTTATATACGTAGTATACAGGCGTAGTATGGCATACCACGGAGTTTAAATGATGACACTACTGAGGTATACTAAAACCAAAACGGTATATCCACCATCAGCATTTTCGTGCAGGACGGCTTTTTGTCGAATGTGCCAAACATTCGGTGGGCGGTTCGAATCCCACTTGTGCAAATATCTGTCTTGGTGTAGGATAGATATCTCATGTCTTTCTTCCGAGTCCAGGGGCGGATCTAGGAATTTGCCAAGGGGGGGGGGTTGCTCTGAAAACTTGGGACCGGGGGGTGGTGGGGGGGGGGGGGTGCTCGGAGAAGCGGACTTTAACAGTGTATGTTCAGGTTCCCAAGGGGGGGGGGGGCAACCCCCGTAACCCCCCCCCCTTAGATCCGCCCCTGCCGGAGACATGGGTCATCTCTACTTTGACCCGAAGAACTTACGGAAAAGTCTTTATGGGCCGCCGTGATCGTCAAAAATACAAACATGCAATGACTTAATGAAAGTAAAAATCAAATAGACAACAATCACCAAGCCAAACATACTATTTCGGGATCAAGTATGGTAACTTCAAATGAAACAGACATCATTTACCAAGCAATGTGTACAATAAAGTAACGGACGAGTCGACGATGAATTGGAGAGGTAAGGTTACATGTCGTCTAATGTATTTTCATTTGAACAATTATCGAATTGCCAATCAATCAAAGCTACTTTCAAACCAAAGAGGGAAAACCATATCCAAGGAGGGTGGAACGGGTCCCTGCCACTTGAGAGGCCCGGGAGACCCCCAACATCTGAGAGTGGGTGCGGAACATCTTTGGCAGGAACACCAACCCGGTCCAGGAGAGGGACGGTGCGAGCCGGTGAGTAGAAGGATATGTGCGCACCCCTCCGCCCCCCCCCCCCCCCACTCCCCCCACTCCCCAAAAAAAAAAAAAAAAAACGCAGCTCGCAGCGCCCTCTGTTGTCTACTCGAAGTTAGCCTGTTTCACTTGGAGGTTTGATCGTCTGGTTGGTGTTCGCTTGGAAAACGACGTTATGATTAGCGCGTCGCTCGCTCATTCGGCGTTTGCCTACTTCGTGTGGCATGCGATGACTGTATGATTTGGGTTTGCGTGAAATGGTTTGGGAACTGTATTGTTGGATATGGTTTTCCCTCGTTGGTTTGAAAGTAGCTTTGATTGTATGCCTAAAGAACAGTTTTACCTGTGTAAGGATTGGTAAAGTTATTTAAATGCAGTATTTGATCCAGTAATGTTAGCTTCATGGATTTCTACTAGCAAAGAGTATTGAACAATAGTCAATTTTCTTTCTTACAGAAGTATTAGATATTACGTAGTAATAAAATGAATAACATTCGCATTTAAATGGTCCTACAATACTTTAGGGCCCTGTATGCTGATTTCTTTACAACGGTCCTTATAAATATCAAACTCAAATTTTTGTTAGACGTTTTCTTCGCCGCACAAACAACAATGGTGCCATGCATCTGACCACAACCTTTGACGATCGCCAACGGCCATGTTTGTCAAGAAATGTACCCATCCAACCACATCATAGAGTAAGTCGTAAAAGCAATGATAGATACCAGCCTACTGTCAAGAGCGAAAGTCATATATGTCAAGTTCCTGAGATGCATCCCTCCATACTCAGCATGGATTGAGTCATATCAGTAATGGTAGATACCAGCCCATGATGGAGAGCGAAAGCCGTTGATGTCAAGATATGTAGCCGTCCATACTCAGCAAACAGCAGGGGCGGGATCCAGAGTCATATAGCCGTTGATGTCAAGATATGTAGCCGTCCATACTCAGCATACAGCAGGGGCGGGATCCAGAGTCATATATATATTGGTAGAGCCTACGGTCAAGATACAAATCATTTATGTCAAGAAATGTACCCGTCCATACTCAGCATACAGAGAGTCTTATAAGTAATGATAGATAGATAGATAGATAGATAAATAGATAGATAGATAGATAGATAGATAGATAGATAGATAGATAGATAGATAGATAGATAGATAGATAGATAGATAGATAGATAGATAGATAGATAGATAGATAGATAGATAGATAGATAGATAGATAGATAGATAGATAGATAGATAGATAGATAGATAGATAGATAGATAGATAGATAGATAGATAGATAGATAGATAGATAGATAGATAGATAGATAGATAGATAGATAGATAGATAGATAGATAGACCAGCCTAGGTTAACAGAACATCTATACGTGAATGTCAAAAAAAGGCCTGCCTCCAAACTCAACCGCGTAGAATGATCCATATAAGGATAAGATGGCTTGTACACAAGACACAATAATGACAGAAATACGTGCATACACAAAATGGGTAGATACCCAAATACGAAAATACATGTACGAAAATCGGTAAATGCGTAAATGCACAGATACTAAAAACATGGATACGTAGATACACAGGCAAATAAAGGCTTTAATACCGGGTCATTCTACGATAAGTGAATAATTAAGGTCCTGCCTAGGAAATCAAGATAAAAAATCGTATTTGGGCCTGATAGTTTCATTTTGTTGGCCAATTAAATCAAGGTCATCAACAGCATATGTTTTATTCTGGCCAGAAATCTCCGGGTTATATATTATTCGGAATGAAAGAGTCATATATGGCCAATAATGACCTGTCCCAGAAGTTCCAGTGGCCCTGACGTCACCGTGACGGCACCATCCCGCGGGCGCCTGCAGTGGGTCTGACGTCATTATGACGGCGCCGCCCCGCTGACGCCTGCAGTGGGTCTGACGTCATCATGACGGCGAGGTCTCGTTGACGTCTGCAGTGGGTATGACGTCATAATGACGGGGCCATCCTGCTAACGCCTGCAGTGGGTCTGACGTCATTATGACGGGTCCATCCCAATGACGCCTGCAGTGGGTATGACGTCATAATGACGGGGCCATCCTGCTGACACCTGCAGTGGGTGTGACGTCACCATGACGGCGAGGTCTCGTTGACGTCTGCAGTGGGTCTGACGTCATCATGACGGGGCCATCCTGCTGACGCCTGCAGTAGGTCTGACGTCATCATGACGGGGCCATCCCGATGACGCCTGCAGTGGGTATGACGTCATCATAACGACGCGGTCTCGTTGACGCCTGCAGTGGGTCTCACGTCGGCATGACGGCGCGGTCTCGTTGACGCCTGCAGTGGGTATGACGTCATCATGACGGCGCGGTCTCGTTGACGCCTGCAGTGGGTCTGACGTCGCCATGACGGCGCGGTCTCGTTGACGCCTGCAGTGGGTCTGACGTCGCCATGACGGCGCGGTCTCGTTGACGCCTGCAGTGGGTATGACGTCATCATGACGGCGCGGTCTCGTTGACGCCTGCAGTGGGTCTGACGTCGCCATGACGGCGCGGTCTCGTTGACGCCTGCAGTGGGTCTGACGTCACCATGACGGCGCCATCTCGGTGACGCCTGCAGTGGGTCTGACGTCACCATGACGGCGCCATCTCGGTGACGCCTGCAGTGGGTATGACGTCACCATGACGGGGCCATCCCGCTGACGCCTGCAGTGGGTCTGACGTCACCATGACGGCGCCATCTCGTTGACGCCTGCAGTGGGTATGACGTCACCATGACGGGGCCATCCCGATGACGCTTGCAGAGGGTCTGACGACATCATGACGGGGCGGTCTCGATGACGCCTGCAGTGGGTCTGACGTCGCCATGACGGCGCGGTCTCGTTAACGCCTGCAGTGGGTATGACGTCATCATGACGGCGCGGTCTCGATGACGCCTGCAGTGGGTCTGACGTCGCCATGGCGGCGCGGTCTCGTTGACGCCTGCAGTGGGTCTGACGTCACCATGACGGCGCGGTCTCGATGACGCCTGCAGTGGGTCTGACGACATCATGACGGCGCGGTCTCGTTGACGCCTGCAGTGGGTCTGACGTCACCATGACGGCGCGGTCTCGATGACGCCTGCAGTGGGTCTGACGACATCATGACGGCGCGGTCTCGTTGACGCCTGCAGTGGGTCTGACGTCGCCATGACGGCGCCATCTCGGTGACGCCTGCAGTGGGTCTGACGTCACCATGACGGCGCCATCTCGGTGACGCCTGCAGTGGGTATGACGTCACCATGACGGGGCCATCCCGCTGACGCCTGCAGTGGGTCTGACGTCACCATGACGGCGCCATCTCGGTGACGCCTGCAGTGGGTCTGACGTCACCATGACGGCGCCATCTCGGTGACGCCTGCAGTGGGTATGACGTCACCATGACGGGGCCATCCCGCTGACGCCTGCAGTGGGTCTGACGTCACCATGACGGCGCCATCTCGTTGACGCCTGCAGTGGGTATGACGTCACCATGACGGGGCCATCCCGCTGACGCCTGCAGTGGGTCTGACGTCACCATGACGGCGCCATCTCGTTGACGCCTGCAGTGGGTATGACGTCACCATGACGGGGCCATCCCGATGACGCTTGCAGAGGGTCTGACGTGACCATGACGGAGCCATCCCGCTGACGCCTGCAGTGGGTGTGACGTCACCATGACGGCGCGGTCTCGTTGACGCCTGCAGTGGGTCTGACGTCACCATGACGGCGCCATCCTGCTGACGCCTGCAGTAGATCTGACGTCATCATGACGGGGCCATCCCGATGACGCCTGCAGTGGGTATGACGTCATCATGACGGCGCGGTCTCGATGACGCCTGCAGTGGGTCTGACGTCGCCATGACGGCGCGGTCTCGTTAACGCCGGCAGTGGGTCTGACGTCACCATGACGGCGCCATCTCGCTGACGCCTGCAGTGGGGGTCTGACGTCACCATGACGGGGCCATCCTGCTGACGCCTGCATTGGGTCTGACGTCATCATGACGGCGCGGTCTCGTTGACACCTGCAGTGGGTGTGACGTCATCATGACGGCGCGGTCTCGTTGACACCTGCAGTGGGTCTGACGTCGCCATTACGGCGCGGTCTCGTTGACGCCTGCAGTGGGTCTGAGGTCACCGTGACGGAGCCATCCTGCTGACGCCTGAAGTGGGTATGACGTCACCATGACGGTGCCATCTCGTTGACGCCTGCAGTGGGTATGACGTCATCATGACGGGGCCATCCCGATGACGCCTGCAGTGGGTATGACGTCACCATGACGGCGCCATCCTGCTGACGCCTGCAGTATGTCTGACGTCATCATGACGGGGCCATCCCGATGACGCCTGCAGTGGGTATGACGTCATCATGACGGCGCGGTCTCGATGACGCCTGCAGTGGGTCTGACGTCGCCATGACGGCGCGGTCTCGTTAACGCCTGCAGTGGGTATGACGTCATCATGACGGCGCGGTCTCGATGACGCCTGCAGTGGGTCTGACGTCACCATGACGGCGCCATCTCGTTGACGCCTGCAGCGGGTATGACGTCACCATGACGGGGCCATCCCGATGACGCTTGCAGAGGGTCTGACGTCACCATGACGGGGCCATCCCGATGACGCTTGCAGAGGGTCTGACGTCACCATGACGGGGCCATCCCGATGACGCCTGCAGTGGGTATGACGTCACCATGACGGAGCCATCCCGATGACGCCTGCAGTATGTCTGACGTCGCCATGACGGCGCCATCCTGCTGACGCCTGCAGTAGATCTGACGTCATCATGACGGGGCCATCCCGATGACGCCTGCAGTGGGTATGACGTCATCATGACGGCGCGGTCTCGATGACGCCTGCAGTGGGTCTGACGTCGCCATGACGGCGCGGTCTCGTTGACCCCTGCAGTGGGTATGACGTCATCATGACGGCGCGGTCTCGTTGACGCCTGCAGTAGATCTGACGTCATCATGACGGGGCCATCCCGATGACGCCTGCAGTGGGTATGACGTCACCATGACGGCGCCATCCTGCTGACGCCTGCAGTAGATCTGACGTCATCATGACGGGGCCATCCCGATGACGCCTGCAGTGGGTATGACGTCATCATGACGGCGCGGTCTCGATGACGCCTGCAGTGGGTCTGACGTCGCCATGACGGCGCGGTCTCGTTGACCCCTGCAGTGGGTATGACGTCATCATGACGGCGCGGTCTCGTTGACGCCTGCAGTAGATCTGACCTCATCATGACGGGGCCATCCCGATGACGCCTGCAGTGGGTTTGACGTCACCATGACGGCGCCATCCTGCTGACGCCTGCAGTAGATCTGACGTCATCATGACGGGGCCATCCCGATGACGCCTGCAGTGGGTATGACGTCGTCATGACGGCGCGGTCTCGATGACGCCTGCAGTGGGTCTGACGTCACCATGACGGCGCCATCTCGCTGACGCCTGCAGTGGGGGTCTGACGTCACCATGACGGGGCCATCCTGCTGACGCCTGCATTGGGTCTGACGTCACCATGACGGGGCCATCCCGCTGACGCCTGCAGTGGGTGTGACGTCATCATGACGGCGCGGTCTCGTTGACACCTGCAGTGGGTCTGACGTCGCCATTACGGCGCGGTCTCGTTGACGCCTGCAGTGGGTCTGAGGTCACCGTGACGGAGCCATCCTGCTGACGCCTGAAGTGGGTATGACGTCACCATGACGGTGCCGTTCCGCTGACGACTGAAGTGGGTCTGACGTCATCATGAGGGCGCGGTCTCGTTGACGCATGCGATGGGTGTGAGGTCATCCTGTAAGTAATGTAAGCCAATAGCTACTGTTCAATTTTTAAGTAATATAATAATTTTGGCACGACCATCGTACCCATTAGATATTAACTGGAGTCCTAATGGGTACGATGGTCATGCCAAAATTATTATATTACTCTCAAGTCATCAAAGCGGGCACGAAATACTCCCAACACCCATATGTCAATTCTACCCCACCCTCTGCACGCCATTTTCTATTCCTGGCCACGCTTCTATGCGCTATGGTAACGCATAAAATAACGCTTAATTAAGATAACTTATCTCGAGATAAGAGGTCATAATTAAACTAAGGCGATCCGATTTTTTCGGTAACGAAGGTACTATTGATGAAACTACGTTTAGGGTTACAATTCAAGTCTAATGGCCAAAGTCTATGTGGCGCAGAGAGAGTGCAGCGCTGGCGGAACACCGAAGAATTCGAGGGGTCGATAAGGTGGGAGGGGTGGGGGGCGGGGTGGTGACCCATGCAGTGGTCTAGTCGGAAGCGTGTCCGGCTATTGCCGAGTGTGCTCTGGCCCTCGGGTTTGAGTCTAATCCCTGTACAAATTAGTCTGAGAGACTATGTACAAATAATGGCTATACATACATAAATTCAGAATGAGATGCCATATCTTTCTTCGCGAAGTGCAGTGGGTTACTCCCAGAGCTCACCTTGCACGACCCCGCTCTCTGGCCAACATTATTGGAGGATCCTGTAGTTTAAGTGAGGGATATAGGGACGTAATAACGATGGATGCTTAGATCTGACGATCCTCAAGGCTCTGCCGAGTCTACTCAATGCTCGTTCCTTTGCCAGGACAAGACGTCATCATCTTGTATGCGCTCTCAGAAAGACTTAGCCAATGAGGTGCGAGCAGAGACGGACCAAATAATCCCAAGACATGGGGGAGAGGGAGGGGGGGTGTGGGGAGGGGGGGTCGTGCACCTATGTCTCTGACCTCCCCCGCCTTCCCCACTAGCCCTGTGTGCACTCGACGGTTTCTTCTCCTCGCGCCGTTGCAATATCGTTACCAAGTTGCACACTAGATGGCAGCACAGTTCATCAGTTTATGACGACACACGTCCTTCTCTTGCGGGAAACGTTATTTCTTGTATAAATGTGTTGACCCATGTGCTTGTGAGTAACGAACATTTGGCAAGCTACCGGAGGTCCAACTGCCCGCGCGAAGGATTATTGTTAGCAAGCTATAACTTGTGGATTCAGGTAAGTCAGCAGCCTAATATATTTCGGATATATCTATTAATGATTGTTGTAAATGTACATTTGTCAAATTCGGAGACATGCAAAAGAAGACCGTCGTCAATAACCAATAATTATTTATAAGAAGACATTGCCATGTCGGCACGAGGATAGACTGGGCCGCAATGCGTTCCCCAGTCTGTGGTGCGCGGCCTCACGCTTGCCAGGTGACTCCGGGCGGACGGACGCCTGGGGAAGAGACTAGGCGTTCCCTAGCTCTAGCCCTAGCCCCGCAATCCCCACCCCACCACCCTCGCGCACCCAGTTTGGTGAGTGAGTGCTCAGGGGGAGGGCACTACATTAATTACTACAGTGATTGGGGTGATATCACCCTGTTGAGCCTGATACTACGAACGTCTGCACCACCACCCCACCCACCCCCTTGAACTCAATTCTAGATTAGTCCTTGCGGTTCCCGTTCGGCCATTTAGGTGATTTAGTGCATAATCACCATTTAATAACGTAACATAATATAGATACCGCCAAACTGATGCTCATATCGCCCCATATAGTGCCCTATATAAGTTCGTACCCCCCCCCCCGTCCAGACAGACTGTCACCTGGGGGGGGGGGGTCGTGTTCCCAAGTCATGAAGGGTAAATTTCTCTATTCCCAGGCCACGAGGAATTAAATGGAGCACTGCCCGCATACAATGAAAGGGGTGGATATGTGATATAAATTTGCCAATTCACGGTTATTTAATATTAAAATTCAACAAAAATTCTTGATCACGACGGTCAGCTAATATCCTACCTATTCCCAGTTCACGAAGAATTATTTTCCTCATTACCAGTTCACGAAAAATTATTTTCCTCATTACCAGTTCACGAAAAATTATTTTCCTCATTACCAGTTCACGAAAAATTATTTTTCATTATTCCGAGTTCACGAAAAATTATTTTCCTCATCACGTTGAAATGAAAAGCCCATTCCCGAGCAACGGAAATACACCCCCCCCCCTGCCCCCTTCCCCCACACCCCTTAATGTATACATCCAGGGTCTTTAGGGCCGCGAAGAAGCATCTAGGATCCACGTGGACATGTTTCCGTGCGGCATGGGGAAGATTCCCTTGGAATGGTTCCCCCACGGCTTGGCACGAGCCGGCCCAGAGGTAACACCGACTCGTGCCTGGACCAATACATGTGGGAGGCTGCCTTGAACATGAGGTGAGCGCCTGATCGATGCACCGTCGACCAGGAACACTACTATAGGCTGGTACCAGGAAATCACATTCAGCGAGGAGTCGGGAGCAAGGCCTTAATTTATAGTTAGCAGAAGCCTTCGTGTTTTTGTGTGTGCTGTAGGCTTCCGCCTTCCCTTCGTGGGCGGTTAACCGGAAAATTCCCGTTGTCCTTCCGAAGAACCTTTAAAAAAACAAAGCAAGTTATGTTCTAAACCGCCAACATCAAATCTTGATATATATACGAACCGGCGACTAACGCTGAATAATTGCTTCGCGGTACATGTATGCCCTTCCCGTTCTACCCGCTGTTGCGAAAGAGCATCGACCTATAAAACCGCTGTGTTGTATGACAGGCTGATTGGTGAAGTGTAAAGCATAGCACGTGGCGTGGGCGGGTAACTCTGGAGCCACACTCGTGGCATCCACAGTATCACTGTCTGGGTCACTCGCACCGATAGCATATGGGCGCACTGAGTAACCTGTAGTGAAAGCAAGAGTTTTCTGGTCAAGTAAGCGATAAATGTATATATTTATTATAATATATAGATTATATTATAATTGCTGCCACTGAGGCTGGCGTCCCAACCTGGTCGGTTGTATATTCAGGCTTTAACCAATGCCGGTCATATCGCGTCAATGGGAGAAGGAAGGGCAAAGCGGCTCCAGCCATGTCCCGGGGGTAATCCCCTAATCTTTGCTATAAAGGACATGGGATCTTTATCCTGCGACCACACAGACATGACCACAGAGGGACTCGAACCACCGATCCACGTGCCGTTAGGCTCTCGGGTGGCCAGAGCACTCAAGGCGAGCGCTCTAAATATAACCCACTGAGCTATCGGAACGTCTCTGGTTCCGTGGCGGTACAACAGTTTGCACACTCACGGTGAGGGGTGTGTCTATCTCACTCTCGAGCTACACTCAATCACACTCTCGAGCTACACTCAATGTCACTCTCGAGCTACACTCAATGTCACTCTCGAGCTACACTCAATGTCACTCGAGCTACACTCAATCACACTCTCGAGCTACACTCAATGTCACTCTCGAGCTACACTCAATGTCACTCTCGAGCTACACTCAATCACACTCTCGAGCTACACTCAATGTCACTCTCGAGCTACACTCAATGTCACTCTCGAGCTACACTCAATGTCACTCTCGAGCTACACTCAATGTCACTCGAGCTACACTCAATCACACTCTCGAGCTACACTCAATGGCACTCTCGAGCTACACTCAATGTCACTCTCGAGCTACACTCAATCACACTCTCGAGCTACACTCAATGTCACTCTCGAGCTACACTCAATCACACTCTCGAGCTACACTCAATGTCACTCTCGAGCCTCACTCAATGTCACTCTCGAGCTACACTCAATGTCACTCTCGGGCTACACTCAATCACACTCTCGAGCTACACCCAATGTCACTCGGGCTACACTCAATGTCACTCTCGAACTACACTCAATCTTACTCTCGAGCTACACTCAATGTCACTCTCGAGCTAAACTGAATGTCACTCTCGAGCTACACTCAATGTCACTCTCGAGCTACACTCAATGTCACTATCGAGCTACACTCAATCACACTCTCGAGCTACACTCAATGTCACTCGAGCTACACTCAGTGTCACTCTCGAGCTACACTCAATCACACTCTCGAGCTACACTCAATGTCACTCTCGAGCTACACTCAATGTCACTCTCGAGCTACACTCAATCACACTCTCGAGCTACACTCAATGTCACTCTCGAGCTACACTCAATGTCACTCTCGAGCTACACTCAATGTCACTCTCGAGCTACACTCAATGTCACTCTCGAACTACACTCAATCTTACTCTCGAGCTACACTCAATGTCACTCTCGAGCTAAACTGAATGTCACTCTCGAGCTACACTCAATGTCACTATCGAGCTACACTCAATCACACTCTCGAGCTACACTCAATGTCACTCGAGCTACACTCAGTGTCACTCTCGAGCTACACTCAATCACACTCTCGAGCTACACTCAATGTCACTCTCGAGCTACACTCAATGTCACTCTCGAGCTACACTCAATCACACTCTCGAGCTACACTCAATGTCACTCTCGAGCTACACTCAATGTCACTCTCGAGCTACACTCAATGTCACTCTCGAGCTACACTCAATGTCACTCTCGAACTACACTCAATCTTACTCTCGAGCTACACTCAATGTCGCTCTCGAGCTAAACTGAATGTCACTCTCGAGCTACACTCAATGTCACTCTCGAGCTACACTCAATGTCACTATCGAGCTACACTCAATGTCACTCTCGAGCTACGCTCAATGTCACCCTGGAGCTACACTCAATGTCACTCTCGAGTGAAACTCAATGTCAATCTCGAGCCAGACTCGATCTCATTCTTGAGCTAAATTCAATCTCACTCTAGTCGAGCTATGCCCACAATATCGTTATCGCTCCTGAAGACATGGTTATTCTCTGCGTTGTCTCTTCTCTTCCCATTGTCCAGTGGGCCGCCTCGATAGCTCAGCGGGTTCGAGCGCTCGCCTCGAGTGCTCTGGCCACCTGAGAGCCTAGCGTCACGTGAATGGGTGGTTCGAACCCCGCTGTGGCCATGTCTATGGGGTCTCAGGATAAAGATCCCAAGTTCTTCTTCGCAAAGAGTAGGGGGTTGCTACCGGGGACATGGCTCCTTTCTCCTTTCCTTCTCCCATTGACGCGATATGACCAAAAGTTGTTAAAGCGTCCTGACTATACAACCTACAACCTACCCATGGTCGCGATATGACATTCAAAGGTCATTAATGTGTTCAGGGTTCCTATGGCCTATGGCAAATCAAATCAAACGTTATGCTGGTATCAGTGGCGGATCCAGGATTTTGCCAAGGGGGGGCGAGGAGGGGGGGGGGGTAGGTTTGAAAAAGGGGGTGCACGCGTCAAGTAAACGTCTACATACCGCCGAAAATGGACGAAATTGGGTTGTTGTGCCGTTATTGTTACGCCGTGAGAGCGGGGGCACGTACATACCCTCCTTGCCCACCAGTGGCATGGATCCGTCGCTGCACGGGAAGAAACTAGCTCACGGTCGTCATCTTCCGAAGGTCAAACCGGTCGTGAATCATGACGTTATAGTTCGCAGTGACGCACCACGAGTGCAATGCATTATGGATATTACTTTTGATGCAACATTTGTCGGAATGGCGTCATCGCAAGATAACCAATATGGCTATAGGCCTATAGGGCGTAGGCCTATCGACTTAGACAATTCTACATTAATCATCATGCATTAAACTGAAGTATAGGGATTTATAGTATAAGTTAGACAGTTGGCTTTATTAAAGTTATCCATTATATGCCATTACTCTGGGAATATTGGATTATAACAATCAAACCTAATACTACAAAAAATTCTTTGCGTCAGCCAAACTTTTCTCGGGGTGGGGGCTCTAGCGGATTGAATCTGAGGCCGAACGTGACACTGTGGCGAATTTCACTGACGCAGGTTAGTCGGCTATACGAGCTTAGTCGGCTATTTAGTTAAATTACCATGCAAATGATGGGCGATTTCAGCCGACTAAGCCCCGCAGCCGGCTAAATTATGTAGAACCTACGTGAAAATTGAATAGGCCACGGAACATCTGGAGTGTTGTTATAGTGACCAAAAGCGGTGATGTCCGCGTTTAGTTTTGAGGCTTTATAACCGCTGTTCTTCAGCGACGTTAAAATGTTGCCCGGGGAGCCGTCTCCTTAATAATGTATGTCCCCTATGGGTCCCCGCACCACCCCCCATCAGAAACTAAAAACTTACCCTCAATAAACGGAGTTATAGTTGGCAAGTAGAGAGTGGATCCTCTAAGGCACACAACAGTTTGGGCTTAAATCTATATAAGACTTTTAAATAATAATATTAAATAATAAAAACATTTCGTTATTATAGAGCTTGGGCGAAACCCATTTGCCATAAAAATCATAATTAGTAGATTGTTTAGGGTTTTTTAGTTCAACAATTATAAAGCGGGGGGGGGGGGGGATGAGGGGGCGAGGTGCGAACTGGCACGGCTATATGTTTTCCCCTTCAAATTAAATGCATTGTGTGTGGGGGGCCTTGTGTGACCCCCGTGAAGCATATGTGGCGAAAATGTCTTAATTATGCCATGAAGTACTTTATGACTCACCCATCTTTTGTGTGGTATAGCTATAGGAACAATTAAGGCGTTGAAAAACACATCGTGCGCCAGGTACCGCATTGTGCCTATATTAACTATTGGATTTATCAGTTCAATGTGGATATAGAGTAGGCTTTGAAAGACTGATAATCGCGGTTGGCAACAAAGCAGCGTAGCTTGCGCAGGGCCACCCCACCCAACGAATAGAGGCACAGGCGCCGCAGATCGACTGACACAGGCAGGGAGGGGAGTGGGAGGGGGGGGGGCACCAGACTTGTTCTATGCAGTTCTAATGCTCGTGGAGCTGGGTAAACAACTGTGCATGGCTTCAGTCACATCAAAGCAAGAAATCTAGCGCAGACTGGTTTGGTAGCACGTGTTCTCATCATGACAGCCTCGTTTTGACACCGCCTTGCACGCGGTTGGTTGTCGGGAGGCCGTTGGTGCATTGTGATTGGTTAAAATATTGACGATATTTGCATATATATTTGTCACGGCTTATCAGTGTTCATTCTCTGAGAAAGCTTAGGAGCGGACAAATGCTTTTGTGACAATTACTGAATTCAAGCCGCCTTTAGGCAACCATTTCCATCAAGGTAAGCCTCGAATTTAACATTGTTTTATTCCTTGTCTCTTGCTGCATATTTTGATGGTTTTCTTGACGTTATTCAACCCTCGTGGATGGGCAAAAGACTGGGTTTTCTCTGACAGGTATCGGAAGTGGCGGAGGCAGGAGCCGTTCGCCATGGCATATTCAGATGGACTCCAAAACGATGCTGTCCTGCGAAATAGCTCACGAGTGTTCAGGCACAGACATTAACTTATGGATGGTGCATGTCTTGTTGGGCACGTTGAGATCGACCTGCCCCCCTGAAAATTTCGAAAAATGTTCTGTCTGTCGTCCTACCACGTTGAGAAAAAACAACGTTTAAGTCTTATAAACAACCATGAAACAGATTACTTGTAAGGTCTGTGTTAATATATCAGTGATTTTGATAGGTAAGCTTACGAGTCCCGCGTCATTTGTCGCACAAAATTTTCAAATGCCTCCTTTCTATTGACCATTGTAAATATATAGATGAGCAGTAGATCTATTTCATTTCAATTAAAGTTGCTTATCGAGTTGTTTCCTGCCAAAACTAAAGAGGTTAAAATACAAATAAGCTTAAACGTCCTATTTTTTTGCACTTTGTAATGCTTATAAATGGCAGTGTTAGTTCTGCAGTGTCTCTTGATATACCTGTTTGCCATATCACAGCCTGAACAGCGATCTTTATTAGGTTTTTGAATTGATAGAATGAAACAAAATTTTCTGCAAATTGTGATATAGGTCTATATGTCACCTGGGTTTAGACCTGGGAGAATATCTTGACTAGCAGCTTTAATTAATGTCCTATCATTTTATAGAGCTCTGGGACAAATTACTTATTATATATTCTAAAACTCCAGTCAAGTATTTATAAATATATCTAAATACTTTTTATCCTTATACCATGAAGTGAGAACCAAGTGTCTTTTGGTCAATCATTTGCAGAAATCTACTTTGTTGCAACTACGAGCCATAAAGTCTGGTTGATTAACATAGGCTGCGCAGGCAACTCTATAGGAGATTAACAGACAGTATTTGAGCAGTTGTATACTTCATGACCTTGTTCAAAGGTTCACCAGCATTCCATTTAAACATGTATAATCTGATAATCAAACTTGATCGATTAAGAGCCCATTCAAAGCTGATAAAGGATAATAATTTAATATTCATTAAATTGTGATGCCATTGTATCCCACATTTTCAGCATTTATACATATACAACAATTTTACATTCTGGCTATTTACTCTCACACAAGAATAGTCAACAAATTAATGTGCAGCATTAGGGTTAAATATGTCCTTTGTTGTAACATCTTTTTACTTTTAGATGTTTTGATCTGGATCACATCAATATTGGTGTATTCTGTTTAGACTGGATTTCAAATATATATATTAGTTTAAATAGATCTCTGCTTGAAAATAGGTTTTTGGTGACTGGATGTGACAAGCTGTAGCTGATCCATGAATACAGATTCTTTCTTTGCTATTCTGTAGGAAAATTATAGTCATTTTACTTATGGCAGTTTTGGCCTTTTTATTTTTCAGCTTTATACGATGGAGAGCAGAGTGGTGAAGGTGCAATCCAGTCCAGGCCAGAGCGCAGTAGTTGCAGTCCAGCAAGAGAGCGGAAGCAGTTTCCCAGAGGCATCAGCTATGCTGCAGTTGGCATGCCTTGTAGCCTTTGATGTCCCATAATGTTTGTCATTGTGCGTTCTGTTTCCAGAGCAATGGCGTCCATACCATGTGCGGCCTACCAGGCCAGTCATATTCATGCCCAGCTGCGCAAGCAGAGTTACCGATCTCGCCACAGTTCAGGGGCCAGTGTTTCTAGTCAGGATCAGGATGGCTCTGAGTCTGGTAGCCCTTCGGTCATCCACGATGCTAGTAGATCTGGTAAGGACTTTTTTTTTTAAGCATGCTGAAAACTCATTTATCCATTTGGTGAATAATTTTCTGATTAAGTCAACTTGCAAGTTGTAGTAATTAAGAAAAAAGATCTGCTTGATTTACATTTATCTGAAGTGAGCTTTATGTAAAGTCAATTTTCGTTAATTGGTATATACATATAGGGCTGTAAAGTCATAACTGCCAATATTGTGAACCACACTCTAATATACAATTGCCCTTTTTATTGGTTTTAAAAAACAGTAAACCACCAGCATTTTCTTAATGACATAATGTTTTTTCTTCTTCCAGTGTTTCTTCCTAACATGAAGACCAAGGTGATCTCTGTGTCCGAGTGGCTGGGTCTGGGATGGAAGAAGATCAACGCCAATGTGCATCTGCAGGATGCCGAGCTCAAGTAAGAACGATGCATCATGCCAAGAATGTGTCTGAATCACTGTAATTTGCCTCGAACGGTTAATTTTCCCGATCCTTTGTGTTCATAACTTAACATTATGTAGTGATGAACTACTGGTAATATTGTACAATCTTATTTACAATAACCAAATTGGTGGCTGGCGTTGTGTGGCAAAGCAGTGGGTGGTAACCTGTAAAGTGGCAAGACAGATGGCCTGACAGTTTGCATTTAGTCTAATGTAGCCCTTGCCTCTTTACTTACAGGGCAGCAGGGGTGACAGGCTCTGTTTCAGATGCCTCCGTTACTGGCAGCATTACATCAGCTGCTAGTTCCACCACTGCAAGCGCCATGGTGAAGTCCTAATGTTGGGAGTGCCAAGTTGAAGCCGACGTCGGTGGCCGGCACTGCAGGCCGGCCCGTTCGAACCACAGGGTTGTAGCATAGATACGGATTGAACAATATTCTGTACTTAAAGACCACCCATTTGCTATACGGTTTCGTAGTAGGCGTTACCACCTAGACGAGATCTCAAGGGCTTAGTAGCCACTGAAGTATTTACGCAAGTACTTAATTACTTGTCCATGTAACCCAAAAGCATCATACAATGAGACCACAGTATGACTGCATCCTTCTTTCGAACGTTAACTGCTATTGTGATGATTACTAGGTTGTGAGAAATATTCTATTTGTCTGAAAGTAAAACCGATATATGAGAATAGAGATTATTAACGTAATTTTAGTTTTTTTAAGTAAATTTATGTGCTGTTAAAATAGTTTATTGTTTATAATTCAATATCCAATGTGTATGTTGGCACTTATTTATTATTGGGCATTTGTTTTATCGTATTTTTTAAGTGAATCACTCGTTGCTACATTATGATTATCAATCTTAATTTGAACTGAACATTTTCACTTGTCAGTTACATTCTAAAAATGATCTAAATAATCGTATGTATTGATGACAACAGGCGTGGACAACAAGCTGGATGGCCGTCGTCATAAACTTGATTACATCAGGGATTCTATTTGAAATTGGTGTTTGAGGAATGTGTGGAAATATTGAAAGTGTTTCACTTCTATAATTGAAATGAGAGTGAAAGGATCCTTTTTATATAACATTTCGATGCAAGGATTTATTTATGGTTTTTCTATACGTTTTATACTGAAACAGAAATTTACGGGTTTGTTCGTGTTCTGGCTGGTTCAGGTTAGGTATCTATCGTCTTCTGGCTGGTTCAGGGTTGAGACATGTACACAATTTGACGAGAAAACTTTAATTTTAGTGTTCAGTTGGGTGATTTAGGACGTGGATCAGTTGACATTGACGTATGAACAAACTTTGTTGGGACACGCATGTTACCTTCCAAGCGTGCATTCATCCTAAATGGCTACTTCTCCAGCGGGTTCATCAAAAACCCACTTCAGTTTTATGTCTGTGCAACGGCGCAAGTCTTGAAATCCCTAATAAAAAAAATCATTCGGCATCGCTTTCTTCGCCTTTGTGTGCCTCTTACGGCCTCCAATCCGCCTTCATTTGCGCAAAAACTCTGTTATTACTATCTATCTCATCCCAGTTCCGAAAAAAAAATCCATGCACCTCCATCCTCTGGAGGGGTCTGTACGGGGGTGGAGACACGAATTGACAGCGATCCGGAAGTAGTTAGTCAATTTAAAGGGAAAGCCAAGACCAGCGGTGAATGGAGTTCATTCTCAGAAGGACCTGTTTTTTTATGAATCTGATTATGGTTAAAAAAAACAAACTCCCCGGCCGTCAATCGTATTGGCTTCCAGGAATTTAGGATGTATGGTTAATGTTCTCACAATTAAGCCTATGGGCTAGATCGCGTAACGTTTCGCTTAAGTTATATAGTCCCTCTGCCCCACGTAAAATTTAACTATCAGAATTATCCTTCATACGCAAAACTTGAAATGAGTATAATCGAAGATACATTCGCAGTTTGGCATAAAAAGCACCACTATTTAGCATTTACTGTGCTACTGGCACGGTACCGGACGAATTGATTCGATTTTGGTTAAAAGCCATGTTGCTTTCTAACTATGTTTTCGAGTTCGATCGAGGTCAAAGGCGTGAAGCGCTTTAAACTTACGACCCCGTGTTATTTTGAAATATGTTTTTGTTTAGCCTTTCCATATTAATCGTACGACAACGGAATGTCTAAATCGAAAATACAAAACTTAACCTAAAAAACCCTCTAAAACCATTCGTGACCCCAGCACCGTTGAGGTCGATCCAGAGGTCAACCGTGAGTTTAATTGGCGGTTACGTGCGGCAGATGTGATGTGAGGAACGAGCTCCCTCTGCTGGCAGAGTGGGCCTTAACGTTGCTCGACGGTTGTAAACCTGAGGCATGAAGACAGATACAGCGCCAAGCAGTCTGTTTGCTCCCCTTTTTTTGCGTTACATACGACCGCTCCGAGGCTCTCTCTCTATATTTATAGTTGTCCGGCTTTTATAACATTTTGGGGTTCAACGTACGCACGTGCGAACAATAATTGTGGGCAAATAAGTATTCAGTGTTAAACATCTCCACGTGGCATCTGTGATGTACAGAGATACGACAGTGATTTGAAACGCACCTGTTTATGACTATAGCTTGTTGCCGGCTTGAGAACACAGGGTACACCGGGCCGAGATCTGGGCCGTGAACACCCCGGGATCCCTGACCTGCAGCTGCACTCTGCCAGCAGAGGGCGCTCGTTCCTCACATGGCGCAAGCGTAACGCCCTCTTGCCGGAGATCACTGCAGCTGCATATATAGGGCCCCATTCAGAGGGGCTTTTTCGACACGGCGATTTTTAAAATCGACAACGCGACATTGGGGTTGTCTTAGAATCGACATGCGACATAAGACTTAGCGACACGCGACATGGAACTTTTCTTAAAATCGACACGCGACATGGACCTTTTCTTAAAATCGAAACACGACATGGACCTTTTCTTTAAATCGACACGCGACATGGCCACCCCCCCCCCCCCCGGGGCCCTATATATATATGCGACCTCCCGGCAGAGGGCGTTCTGCTTAAGCTGGTGATGTGAGGAACGAGCGATCTGTGCTGGCAGATCGAGTGCTGCAGCTATTGAGACATGGTCCACTTTTCAACCTTTGAGTGACCCATCCGGTACAAGTCTGACATCCAGATAGATTATGTATGCTATATGCACATATGCCATGGTATGACCAGATGACCGGAAACGCGGGGGGGGGGGAGGCATCCCCACCTGTCTTGGCGCCCTAGGTGTGCGGGGATGGGAGATGTCATATTTCACCTGAGCTGGAGGGAAAGCTATGTAACCTTCACAGCCGCCTCAGCCTCGGTGGGTACGGTGTAAACGGGTGCGACTTGAGGTCAAGAAACACGATTGCTATATACTGCTGTTTGTTCCTCAGTGACTCCAGGCTATACCAATATATAGGCCTATGTCTCTGGCTAACTGCCGGGTAGTCTGAAAGTTCAGACGATATACAACATTGACAATGTGTTCTTATGCCAGTCATACGAATTCATGGTGTACCGTCTGCACTTTAAGGCTAACTGCCGGGTGATTACAGGACGTCGGAAAACAACAACAGCGGTATAAGCACAAGGCCATTAAACCTCCCAGTTATTGCATTGTGTAGTTGCTATACAAATAAATATCATGTTGAGCAGTTTTAGTTCTATCTATATACATGTATATTGATCGAGTTAAAAGTGGCGGGAACCGTATATCCTCGCTAGGCTATCGATCGTTGACGTTTCCTTTTACGCAGCAGGTTTATTGGCAGGTATGTCTACCCATGGTCATTGACGAATATCCAATACTAAAACACCTTCGTTTCAGACTGCGGAAAATCTCTGGGTGTGTGACACCTGTGCGAGCTGCGCAAACAGATGGAGGTTTAATTATCTTAGGGAAAGGTTTGCGACCCCTGGCTCAGATAGGCCGCGGCGTTCGGTGTTCGGTGGCAACAAGGAAATGACAGTATGACAGTATTCCTATAAGCATAAGACCGAATTTCAGTTTTTAGAACTGAAAAAAAAAACGTGGGAGGCCGGATTGCGAGATATCGATTTTAGGGACACACACAGGGTCGATCTGACGGCAGAGAGTGTTAATCGCAGTGACACAGGCTGGGTTCCCAGGCGTAGTAGATTTACCTAGTGCGTAGTAAAGACATGTTTATGGGCCTGGAAGGGGTTAATGCGTGGCCAAAAAGCGACACGTACAGAACGTTGTGAAAAATCGCCATTCGCCACCTAGAATGGATATACCGATCGACTGATTAGTTTCAATCAACGATAAATTAATTGTATATGCAACAGGCTATGGAAATAACATATGCCCCAAATAGCATGCCAACGTTAACGTCACGTTAGCAGTAGACCATTTAGTCGTCCAACAGTAAACGAATGTCTAACGGTAGTCATCGGCAAAACTCGGCCTAATTCGTGTCGCTTTACTCCCTGTGTCACTGCGTTTTTCCCGAAAAGGGTGGTCCCAGGTTGGTCACCATTGGCACCAGTGTCACTGTGGTAGTTCAATTATAGGAGTCCGAAAGTTCGTGCCCGCACGGTCGGGGATTGAACCCCGGTCGTGAGATTACACAGCACGCACGCCAACCACTGCGCTACCAAAGCAGACTTTATATTAGACCTGTACCAAATGGCTTAAATAAATATAAAGGCAAACTTAATTTTATGTGACATAACCCCCAAATTTTTGTTCAAAAAGTATTACTGAAATGAATCTTACTTTATTTTTCTATATGTCTTAAATTTCGATCACGTTTTGGGTGCGACTTTAGGTCTTTTGTAAACGTTTTTCTAATTTTTAATCCAAGTTGCTGGAAACCATATCAACCATGCAAACCACAACCTAACTTTACATCCTGGGGGAGGGGGTGGTGGGTATCCTGGGGTAGGGGAATCCTGGGGGGGGGGGGGGGGTATCTTGGTGCAGGGGGTATCCTGGGGTAAATTTGGAAATAGTTAAATCCTATTGCAGGATGAATCCAAACCAGCCCTACATCACTGGCTGGCTAACTGGCTGGCCCAAAGAACTTCTCGGGACAATGAAATGGAGTTGACGGAAAAAGGACACAGATTCAGGTGATAGAAAGAGCTTCGAACCTAGCATCAGTTATTCTTCACCCCAAGCAGCTTAACAACTGAACTAGGATTAAACTAGCATGTAGTTTATAGCTAAGTAATGCCGATTTAGAGTATAATAAATACGACGATGAAAACAGTCAGTGTGGGTGGGCGTTTAAGTACAGACAAGATAACATACATATACTGATTATGGCCACAGTCATTTTTCAGATAATGCTGATAAGAACGCCTTATCTAAGGGGGTCGGCACACCAAGTTATGTAATTACGCCTTGTAAACAAAACAAGGAGGAGACACAGGAATGTGGGAAACGGACTTTATTCTAAGTAAGACAAATAATATCATTATTATGACCATCAGGAGGCATCTTTCACTGCACATATACTCTACACGAACCCCCGCAAACAAGCTCAGCTCAGACACAGTTTTTCGGTAAAGGGAGGCGCTAACTGCGAACCACTTATTGTGGTCAGATGTTTAAATATATGCGTCATTGCGGACACGAGGACGGCTACTACTTCGCAGACGTAAAAATAGTTCTTATCTGGAGTAATTCGAATCAGGGTCCCAGTGAGAGATCCAGGGTAACTAAGTCGGCGCCCAGAGTTTTGTGCCGTAATTGAGTTTCCAAGAGTAGTGACCCATATCACTACACGGTTTTCCGTTACCCTTCGTCACCGCATCGCCTACGACTACCAGATCTGGGTTATGGTAAACACACAAGATAAACAGGGCAGCTCAGTGTCGGGTTATTTAACATACATACAGACGTGGTAATGCATCCATATAATGAAAGCCTTAGCTCCTTTCCTCGTCTTTCGCCGCACGACAGAACACGTTTCTCATGTTAGCGAGTTAATCTATTACATGTACAGATGCTTAATTGGCAGGGCAGGGATCGACATGGAGCTAGTTAAGCACGTCGTAGGCTCTCACGCCCCCCTAGCGGTAGCATTCAGAATCACAATGGACTAAAACGTTGAAACGTTCCTCTTTCTAAAACTGTTTTTGGTGTCAGGTATTGTTCCGTTGTTAGCCCAGAAAGACAAGTTCGAACCATGCACGCACCTGCCGCCTGAGCTGGTCTAGCGGAGGACATCGGAAATTATCCAAGCGCGATACCCACTAGGCTACAAGGTGACCCCGCATACGTCAAAGTTTGATTCTAACACTTACTTTATACATTTAAGTTAGTACTTGTCAAATCCCGGATCGTGAAAATAATATAATCGAAGTTGGCGATTATTCACCTGTTCTTTATCATGGATATCCCGCCATTTTCTGAAGACATTGTGTTTCGTGATCTACACGCTTTTATAATCCAACAAGACCCTATATAAACATGCGTTTCAGTGCCGCCTCCTATTAGGAGAGCGTTCACAGGAGATTAGTTGTAAAATAGGTTTCTTGCATACATATGTAAGTTCGTTGTTACAACTGATCCTTAATAAATCAGAACTGTATATTAATCCTCAAACATGATATGTAGTTTTCATAACACACATATTGCCAGAGATATATAGTTTAACCAACGAAAAAGCTGTTGAGGGGAAGTCAACTTGTCGTGCAATGTGCATGCTTATTATATGACACAGTCAAAGCACCTTTAACGGAAAATCGAGTGTTGCTTTCTGGTATCAGTTGTGCGCATGCGTTCCACTAGTTCTGGAATGTCCATAATATTGTTCGTGAAACTCAGAACTGTGCTTACCACAGAGTGGGCAGTTTGAAACTGGCTCAAATAGGTTATGTTACATTGGAAATAATTATTTATTATTTGAGCAAGATATGGTCTTAAGGTCTATAAAAAATAAGACGTTAAGGAAATAAGTTACTGTAAATAATTACCTCTACCTGAATGACTGACGTCTGTAACGAAAGATGCCTTTTCTACCCAGTCACCTTGGATACTCATCAGCATGTGCTATCGCGCTGACACTCCACGCATGCGCACTTTCGACACATGCCAACATCAGTTTTTCCGAGATTTGTTTTTCAAGTCTGACGACGTGTGTGGTCCTTTAAGGTAGATTTGATTGGGTATCGCGGAATCAACATGTCCATTTAGTGCTGTTTTAGTACAAAACAAATGGTGAGTGCAAGAACAGTTTTCAATTCTACGGGTCATTCCTTACAACCCGCAACAAGTTATTCTTATATTTCTATAAGCACATGCTATGCTTACATTAGGTAGGCGTGGTTCACTGGTGCTAAACAAGCAGGGCTCATATGTAAACATTTAATGGAAAAGAAACTTCAACGTTAATGAGCTAGTTCATGTAGAAAATACATCCAGAAGATTCAACAGTACCCGAGCTACCTATCATGAATACATCAATGTCAAGCCCTTAAACCAATGAGAATAACATAAACCTTATTGATTTAATTCTAGTTTCCTTTCATAAATACTGCTTTGTTTTTTTATTGCCACTACACTAAAGGTTTGCTCCCAAGTTTTCATTATCGGCGATATCATTTACAACTGAGCTGTGAGCAAGAGGCGAGTGCGTCTTAATGAATCTATAATCTCACTCCAACTATAGTTTGTGTGTTAGTCGTTCGTCCCACCACATCAGACCTTGAGTTATCGACATGAAGCTGATCATGTCCACCATCTCCTCGACCTGAAAGACACCCACACCGGGCACCATCCATGAGACAGCCAATGGAAAAAAAACTCTTAACAGCTAAAGGGGGGAGTGAAATGGAACAGCTGTCTCTTGCGATATCATATACGGGCTTCAATGCTCTTCCGGCGTGTTGTTCTCCTCCCGCCACGTTAGGTTCATGTTGAGGGTGATGAAGCAGTAAATCTCAGTGACTTCCTCGATCTGAAATGGAACACGGACCCAGCGGGCAGACTTTGTACAAAGCATGGCGACGAATGTGGGTCACATCTCTCAGTCGTTGACACAATACCCTGGATCATTGGTCAAATGTTTTTTTTGTAAGGAGACTGCAGTAAATGGGTTGCTGCATTATTCCACCTGTGGTTCGCTGGGCCAAGCCGCTTGCCGGTATAGATAAACAACTGATATGTAAAAGTCACATTATCAGATACCGGCCTTCGGGTTCGAACGAATGTCTATCTGAACCGCAAACGACCCAGGAAGGTTCCCCATAGTACACGATCGCCCGATGATAACCGCCGTCAAGCTTGTGTCGTACACGGCGCCACCCCTGCTGCTAGACAACAACCGACGCATGGCCCTGTCGCCATAGTTACGGGTATTATATAACTTTACTTCCAGAACTCCATAGAACGTGCAGCAAGTGCATGGCCGCCTCTATAAATTAAGCATGACCCATTTAGTGGCAATTTAATTGATACATAGGATAGCTAACAAATATTAATTATAAACTCTGATCACAATAAATCATCTACTCATTATGATATAGCAGTGAAAAAAAAATATTACGCCTCACGTCAGCACTTCACCCATCCCGCTGCAGATTGCTCAAGAACGTATAGCAGTTTATAGGCGGTGTAAACTTCAGAGCTAACAAAACAAGTTCAAGGCATGGTTACATATACGGTATAGTGAAAACCCGTTGTTAAGGCCACATACGGGACTGAGCATGGATGGTCTCGTCAGCAAAACTTCCCCAATTCCGACATGTCTTTAACAACAGAGTTGCCAGTTTATATATATATATATATATATATATATATATATATATATATATATATACACTAATTACGTGACCAAAGATTAAAATGTAGGCCTGCTTACCACTTTGGTCGTGGGTTTCCCCGCTCCGTGGCCAGATTTCGTGTCCACTCGAACCATGAGGGGGTTCGTCTGTAACATGGGTTTTGTCACCACTTAGAAACGTCGTGTCCTCAGAACATAAGATTTTAAAAAACTTAGATCACTGGCTTTAAAAAAAAAATTACCCGGTAGTACATGTGGTATTTGTTTTTTTGTTTTACTTCTGGAAAAAGAGACCTGACAACACAAGAAATAGCTGCAATAATGTCAGGTCTGAGCATGTAGTGAATCGGCCATACATTTTCACAACGCACTACTAGAGTTCGGCAATCAGGTAGCTGACCTGCTGCTGCACAACGCATACCTTCTACTGAGTTCGGCAATAGGCTTGCTTACCTGTGTTGGCTCAACGCCCACTTTTTTCTGCAGTTCGGCAATAAACTTGAGAGAGTGAAGGGGGACAACTCGGTCGTCATGGTCACCAGTCAACAACAGCGTGGCTGGATACTGAACACCCGGAGCCTGAGGAACCCGGATGTTGTGTAAGGGCGAGTACCTGCCAAAGAAGTATTTATATATTATTAAATGCAAGAACACATTATTGCAATGACAAGTATTAAAGAAAACTAGCATGACACAGAGGTCAACGTGCCAAATCGCTCGAAACAGAGCACCTTAATTCAGGTAATGGTACAGGTAAAAGTTCATTTTGTACTGCTGGCCTTGGGCGCATAGTAAAACATATACAGTAAAACCACCCTTCCCCACCACCTCCCTAATCCGATCGCCTCATTAACTCGATCGATTTTGTTTTCAGTCCCGACGGTCGGCCAATACCTTAGTATTGCAACAGTATTCTCTAACCCGATCACCTCCCGACTCTGTAAATGGATCGATCATTTCCGTCTCAACCGCCATTTCATATTCCCGAAGTCGATCGGTTGTCGACTGGCGGTCCACACACCACAGACGGGGTGGAACGATTAGAGTCTGATTGCAATTAGTAGAACACACCACATGCGGGGCGGGTAAAGCTTGTGCAGTTTAAGTCAGTCACGTCCTCGGCCGACTTAGAGAGGTTTCATTGTATACAGATTATGATATTGACACAATTAACTTAATTCTGAGAATAGCTTTGCGAAAACCGATCAGGGAGATTTGGTGCTTGGCAGATGAAGTTTCAGGTTTACGAGTTAATCCAGGTCATTAAAATAGCAGGAATAAACCAGTTCATTAAAAGACTCGTGAACACTTCTTCAGCATTGTTGCAGACGTAAGTTCAGCACCCGTAAATATGCAAATCTTTGTACAGAATTTAAACCTGCCATATACCCGGCTCCACATACCATGTTAATTACGTGCACATACATGGAATCTAATTGGCCAGGACTCCAGGGCACTTTCGTCCGGAAACACTCTTTGAAGGCAATTTGAGCAAAAGCTAACCGCGTTCAATACTAACATGCTATTGGGTGACTAGAGGAAGTATTCGTCATGAATCCTCCATCTAGTTTGGTTGTACAATGTATATTCAGGACGATTTGGTCATATCGCGTCAATGGGAGAAGGAAGGGCAGAGCGGAGCCATGTCCCCGGGATAACCCCATACTCTTTGTGAAGAAGGGCATGGGATCTTCATCCTGTGACACGTGACCACACAAACATGGCCACAGCGGGGCTTGAACCACCGATCCACGTGCCGTTAGGCTCTCATGTGGCCAGAACAGTCAAGGCGGGCGCTGTAACCCACTGAGCTATCGTGCCGGTCCCTCATTCCAATTAGGATAAAATCTAATAATTTGCATGGAGAAATCTAGGGGAAAATGTAGCAATAGCAAAGAAAGACCCACTTGATGAGCCACTCGAAGTCTTCTTTGTCGTCCGAGCAGCCGAAGTCCGTGGTCCACGCGTGGCCGATGGTGAACTTGTGGAAGCGAAGCATGTCCATAACCCTGCAACCCCGACACGACACTTTACTTCAATCACTTCAACACCAACATCAAGCATCAATATTATAGTTTCCCCATGTGAGTGGGGCCTATAGATTTCTGTCACAGTATGCTTTACCATGTGAATAGGGCCTTCACGCACGCTACGGATTTTCTGTTTCGTTTATTCGTGCGTGCGTTATCGACAAGATCCTTTTTAAAAAATTACCTTCGTGAAACTATTTTATTGGCTTATCACCATTTGTTCGCTCAGGCAATGGAATGGAATGGAATGTTGGTGTTTTAGGCCACTTTTGTGCACATACAGGCTAAATTGGGCCAAGGAACCTCCCGAGACGATGAAGGATGAAGGAATGAAACATGCCCCAGATTAGGTGCCCGAGCCCGGATTCGAACCCAGGGCCTATTGATCTGCGGTCTAGTGCGCTAACCACTACACCAGGGAGGCCCCCCCTCAGGCAATGGCATTTGGGAAGAGAAATGCCGAACTCATCCCGCTTGTGCCATTCATGGAATTTAAAATACAGGCCGTGGATTATAAAAGAGAAGCGACGGAGAAGTCCGGGCGCTGATTTATAAGAAGCTGCATTTATTACAGCAACTACGGTACACTTACCCGACTTGGGCCACGGCGGCTCCGAACAGATCTGGCCGCTGATTTATACAGGCGGCCACTAGGAGGCCGCCATTGCTGCCTCCGTTCACTGTGATCCTACAAAATGGTGACGTAAATACAACAGTGCATCTGGGGATACCCACAGTTGTCGTCTGCATATCAGAGCATGCATGAGTTTCTTGTGTCAAAATACACCCCCCCCCCACCAAAAAAAATACAAAAATTCAAATTGTTGTAGGGGTACTTTTTCTCGATTAAGAACACAAGTACCTCTTGTTGTTGGTGTATTTGTTCTCGATTAGGAAGTCTGGGGTAAGTACCTCTTGTTGTTGGTGTACTTGTTCTGGATTAAGAACACTGGGGTAAGTACCTCTTGTTGTTGGTGTACTTGTTCTGGATTAAGAACACTGGGGTAAGTACCTCTTGTTGTTGGTGTACTTGTTCTGGATTAAGAACACTGGGGTAAGTACCTCTTGTTGTTGGTGTACTTGTTCTGGATTAAGAACTCTGGGGTAAGTACCTCTTGTTGTTGGTGTACTTGTTCTGGATTAAGAACACTGGGGTAAGTACCTCTTGTTGTTGGTGTACTTGTTCTGGATTAAGAACTCTGGGGTAAGTACCTCTTGTTGTTGGTGTACTTGTTCTGGATTAAGAACTCTGGGGTAAGTACATCTTACTGTTGGTGTACTTGTTCTGGATTAAGAACACTGGGGTAAGTACCTCTTGTTGTTGGTCTACTTGTTCTGGATTAAGAACACTGGGGTAAGTACCTCTTGTTGTTGGTGTACTTGTTCTGGATTAAGAA
Source organism: Arenicola marina (assembly GCA_964019135.1). Taxonomy (NCBI): domain Eukaryota; kingdom Metazoa; phylum Annelida; class Polychaeta; family Arenicolidae; genus Arenicola; species Arenicola marina. Next base: position 3,994,054 of record OZ025256.1, read on the forward strand.
CACTGGGGTAAGTACATCTTGTTGTTGGTGTACTTGTTCTGGATTAAAAACTCTGGGGTAAGTACCTCTTGTTGTTGGTGTACTTGTTCTGGATTAAGAACACTAGGGTAAGTACCTCTTGTTGGTGTAATTGTTCTGGATTAAGAACACTAGGGTAAGTACCTCTTGTTGTTGGTGTACTTGTTCTGGATTAAGAACACTGGGGTAAGTACCTCTTGTTGTTGGTGTACTTGTTCTGGATTAAAAACTCTGGGGTAAGTACCTCTTGTTGTTGGTGTAACTGTTCTGGATTAAGAACACTGGGGTAAGTACCTCTTGTTGTTGGTGTACTTGTTCTGGATTAAGAACTCTGGGGTAAGTACCTCTTGTTGTTGGTGTAACTGTTCTGGATTAAGAACACTGGGGTAAGTACCTCTTGTTATTGGTGTAACTGTTCTGGATTAAGAACACTGGGGTAAGTACCTCTTGTTGTTGGTGTACTTGTTCTAGATTAAGAACTCTGGGGTAAGTTCATCTTACTGTTGGTGTACTTGTTCTGGATTAAGAACACTGGGGTAAGTACCTCTTGTTGTTGGTCTACTTGTTCTGGATTAAGAACTCTGGGGTAAGTACCTCTTGTTGTTGGTGTACTTGTTCTGGATTAAGAACACTGGGGTAAGTACCTCTTACTGTTGGTGTACTTGTTCTGGATTAAGAACACTGGGGTAAGTACCTCTTGTTGTTGGTGTACTTGTTCTGGATTAAGAACACTGGGGTAAGTACCTCTTACTGTTGGTGTACTTGTTCTCGATTAAGAACACTGGGGTAAGTACCTCTTGTTGTTGGTGTACTTGTTCTGGATTAAGAACACTGGGGTAAGTACCTCTTGTTGTTGGTGTACTTGTTCTGGATTAAGAACACTGGGGTAAGTACCTCTTGTTGTTGGTGTACTTGTTCTGGATTAAGAACTCTGGGGTAAGTACATCTTACTGTTGGTGTACTTGTTCTGGATTAAGAACACTGGGGTAAGTACCTCTTGTTGTTGGTGTACTTGTTCTGGATTAAGAACTCTGGGGTAAGTACATCTTACTGTTGGTGTACTTGTTCTGGATTAAGAACACTGGGGTAAGTACCTCTTGTTGTTGGTGTACTTGTTCTCGATTAGGAACACTGGGGTAAGTACCTCTTGTTGTTGGTGTACTTGTTCTGGATTAAGAACTCTGGGGTAAGTACATCTTGTTGTTGGTGTACTTGTTCTGGATTAAGAACACTGGGGTAAGTACCTCTTGTTGTTGGTGTACTTGTTCTGGATTAAGAACACTGGGGTAAGTACCTCTTGTTGTTGGTGTACTTGTTCTGGATTAAGAACACTGGGTTAAGTACCTCTTGTTGTTGGTGTACTTGTTCTGGATTAAGAACTCTGGGGTAAGTACCTCTTGTTGTTGGTGTACTTGTTCTGGATTAAGAACACTGGGGTAAGTACCTCTTGTTGTTGGTGTACTTGTTCTCGATTAGGAACTCTGCCGCCGACTGGAAGTCATCGAATACGTTCTGTTTGTTGGCCATAGTTCCGGCTTTGTGCCACGTTTCACCATACTCTCTGCAACAGAACGATACTTGTATAGTTTCATTGGATGATTCACAAATATAGTCCCTGTAAAAGCGACTTGCAAATGCACTCTCTGCTTATCTCATCATAATGCCACCTGATATTTCAGTTTTAGTCAATAATTCGGCTGGTTGGTTGTATATTCAGGACGCTTTAACCACTTTTGGTGATATCGCGTCAATGGGAGAAGGAAGGGAGAGTGGAGCCATGTCCCCGGGGGTAACCTCCTAATCTTTGCCAAGAAGGACATAATGTTGAATTCGAAGTTCTTGGGATTATGAGCTATTGTTGTTTTGGACCACTTTTGTGCACAAACTGGGCCAAGAAAGCTCACGGGATAATAATGTGGGGTTGGGTGAACTATGAGATGGACGCATAAGTGGACGGATGGATGAAAGGATGGATGGAATGGTGGATGGATGGATGAACAGACGAATGGATGGATGAACAAACGGATGGGTGGATGAAATGGATGAACAGACGGATAGATGGACGAATAGATGGATGGATGGACGGACGGATGGATGAATGGATGAACAGACGGATAGATGGACGGATAGATGGATGGATGGACGGATGGGTGGACAGTTGGATTGGACGTACCCTCCGCCCCTGATGTTGGGCACGGCCAGCACCCCCCCGAGGTGGTTCATGAAGACGAGGCGGCTGACGCTGAAGGTTGGGGTGATGGAGATGGTGAAGCCGCCGTAGCCGTAGAGCAGCACTGGGTGACTCCCGTCCAGCTTGATCCCCTTCCGGTGAACGATGAACATCGGGATCTTCGTGCCGTCCTTGCTCGGGTAGAACACCTGGACCGTCTGGAACTGACTGGCGTCCACATTCTTGACGGCGATTTGCCTGAAGATCTGGAAATAATAAAATTTATGAATGGAAATACGGCATTGGTACTTTAGGGCTTCTTTGTGTTTGTGTAGATATAGGCGGCTGTAAGAGGAAAGTGGCCGCTCTGCATGGGATAATGAGACGCGCGGTCTGAAAAATAATCCACAGATCCGAGGCTCGCATCCGGGTCTCTGGATCTAAAGCCAAGTACGCCGCCAAGGGAGCTACAGCGGTTTTCCAGACAATCTGACGGCGAGGCTATCGCGTTACGGGGCGTTATGTTTCACTATACCAAGCAAGGCAGGAGTAAGAACTTTTTTTATATTTTATTTTATTGCTTTCAACAGAAATACACATCAATGAGCGCAGATAGATACATCAATCACACACATACATTCTTTTTTTTTTTTTTTTTTTTTTTTTTTGGTTAAATATATATTTATTTCAATATCAATGTGGATAATCCAACATTCTTAATGTAAGTCTATGAATTAAAAAGAACACTACAAATTGACGTGATAATATTTTAATTTATTGCAGTGTAAGGTAAGGTTCAGTGTAAGGATACCTAGGCAATTTGCTTGCAGAATAAACTAATATAGATGTAGGAGATATACAAAGGTGTGAAGACAGTGAAGTGTACCAACCTCGGGCTCCATGACGTCAGTGGACACGTCACAACGGAAGATTGTGCCCGGAGTCACGAAAGACATGAAATTATAGAATATCTGAAAGAAAAAAGCGAAAAAATTATTTGGAGAAATAAATATCGTTAAATAAAGTATTTAAGAAAAATATATTCGAAGATCTGCGGATTCACGAAAGAGCTAAACGCTAAATAAATTAAGAAAATATTTAAGAAAGATATATTCCAAAAGATCTAGCTTCACAGAAACCGTCACAGCTACTACATAGCCAAACCGAGTTGCTTTCACTATTTCCAATTGCAGAGAGTGCTCGATGCGAATCGTGGGCGATATTGAAAGAATTTATGCGTTGCCAAAACTTTTCTTTCGGGCGACAGCGACATTGCCGTTATTGTAGCTTTCTCAGGGCAATTAAACTAATAAATTCGCCAGAGACACTTCCAAAATGGCGCCTGTCACCTCAGTGTCCTTCCTCTTGCCGGAGTACCCCACGATACTGCCGATGTCCAGAGGTAGCGTCTTGATGACCTTCCCAGAGGTCAAATGAGCCACTTGTAGTACACTCTGGATGGGGTGTAGAAAGATGTGTTAGAGATATATAAATGCTCCTCGTCAAAATCACCATAACGAGATCAGAGAGGCAACATCTAACAACATATAATCATTACTTAATAAAGTCGTATAAAACGACAGCTTCGGTATGTCAGTCGCCATAGCAACGCAGTCATAAAGCACTTTTTACATTTCTATACATACATCGTGCTTTGTGAATGTACTATTGACTCAGCATATCTTTAACGGTGTATAATCGGTGACTACAAAGCACAATGCAGATCGGTGACACAGTCATGATTGGATGGTTGCAAAACGAAGGAGACTCCAGTATATATCATTTTACAATACGATCTATATGAAATGGACCGAGAATTTAAGCAGGGTTTCGACATATCCAGACAAATTTAAATACGACACTGTTCGCACCAACAGAGGACATCGCTACAAGTGGATCTTCTGAAATAACGGATACGGTTACAGGTAAATTTCACCAGATTTGTAGACAATCCGGTCTTTGATGAACATGCATCACGCATTCTGTCGACCATTCAAACCGTCATTTCAGCGGTCTCTACACCAACTAGAACAGCCTACCTTCACATCATGCAGGTAGCAGAGAACCAGCTTATCTTGGTTGACACAAGCGACCCACTCCAGCACGTCATGCTCGTGTTCAGGTACCAAGTCAACCCAGTTTTCCTGGAAGTAAAACACACCAGCAAATGTCATTCAATAGCTGAATCACCGAGCTACACCAAACACAGAACTGTGCTTAAATAATAACTTTCTGTTAAAATGGCTCATGTTGTAATAATGAAAAATGTATATGAAAATGCTGTAAGTTAACACCTGTAAATGATTTTTCTTAAGACGTGTCTGATCGAAATCTATAGGCTCAAATTTATGAAGAGGGAAATCAGAATGATTTTTTTATAGAAATACCGTCCCTGTATTATACGGTCCCTGCATTACACAACTCCCTCCGTTGTACGGGCTTTCGCGGTGCACGGAATACTTTTACATGTCAAAGCCCCCTCATTATGCGAGTCCCTTGTAGAAATAGTCAAAAGGTATACAAAGGAACTTCAGATGGCTGCGGATTCTTACCATGTCCGGTTTGCTCAAGTCAATGTTGATTAGCTTGTATCTTGGCGAGTTCAAGTTTGTCTTGAATGTAAACACAGTTCCTTCATTGACCACGTACTGAAATAGACAGAAAGCGACACATGTATCTAATATAATAACCATTATAATTGACTGTGTATAAGCCGTTGTTTTCGCCACGATCTCGGACCGTTGATTAAGCAGTCCACGGCATTCCCAAAATACCGCCAAAAAAGATACTCGTTAAGCGCGAACGATAATACAATATTGATTATTCTAGCTAACCATGCCAATTGTTATCAAGACTACAATATGGTGTTCAACACTCAGTGAAAAGCGAGTAAGAAGAGAATTTGTTGTACCTGATATTCAGCATCGAAGTTGTCTATGACCTTCACAAACGGCAAAATTCCTGAAAGAAAGCAAAGGAGAAATTCAAGTCGATCATTAAGAGAAATTCGAAAAAATTGTAGAAAGTAATCACCTTGCGAAAATGTCTGCATATCTTCTGATGTAAGGAGAGATGAGTGTTTTAGGCATCCAGGACCACTGTGCAGTTATGGGGTAAATCATGCTAATGATTCCTATGTTCCGATGCATACGATACTCAAAAGAAACCAAAAATTAAATAAGCAAGTTATGGTATCGCTTTCCAATGTCAGGGAAGGAAATATATCATACTCTATTGATAGGCAAACTGCACAGACATATTTATAAATACTATAGCACGTGGCGACGAGCTATGTATAATGTATAACACACAAGGTCACCTGCTATACCGTCGGCGAGAGTTTCAAGGTCGCAGTAATACAGTCGGTTGACGTGGTCGCAACCCTCATAGACGCCGGCCACAAGATAGCGTCCGTCCTCACTCACCTCCACACCTCTACGATACGACACAACATCATCACAATCATTACAGTCAGCAAACTCACCTAGTGATCGTAGAACACGATTGCAAAATATATTTGATCTTGTGAGTGATGAGCTGGTCACTATATCTTTCATATGTTAGTTCATTAAATATCTTACCAGCAACGTACCATATGCCGATTATTTTACACTAAAATCAACTTAATGCAATTATAGATCATATTAACTTAATTAATGCGCGCATGATACTTAGGCGAACCACCGTTATGAAATGTTCGTAACATAATCACTGACATTGCAATTGACTTCCCACTTGTACGGTGATGGCAATAACATTGTAAAACCCACCATCCGGTATTATAATATTCACCGGAATAGGTCTTATGTACCAGGACATGAGTATAATCGATTTTGAAGCAAAACTGAAATGAAACATACTATTCCAACATCGAAAACCTACGTAATCCACTTAGGGTTGTCGGGCCATTCGGCGCACAGGATATCTTCTGATTGCTTGGTCCCCAGCCTATGGTAGTAGAGCTTTTGATTCAGGTTAGAGGTCGTCTCGGTTCCATCCGCCTTCTCTTTTTCCTCCACCGGGTAGCTCTACGCAAATAAAAGATATGCATATGACATTGGTGCTGAGATTTGTGCTGAGATAAACCCATCTCGTACGAGAAGCAATGTCATATGTATTTTCTCGCTCGAACCGCAGTCAAATTTCATCAGGAGAGGTGACAAATGGAATCTTTTCGAAAGTATCCAGTCTGGGAGTGTGAGATGGGTTTATCCCAGACCTGGTGTCACAATGGGCCGCAGTCCAGTGAGTGCCGGAATAACACCAGATCTTGGTGTTTTGGCCACTTTGTGGGCTACCTAGGGTCAAGGCACATTACGAGACAACGAAATGGGTCTAAACAAATGCTGACGACACCAAAATATATTTTAACAGTAAGATCCATCCACCATGTTAGATTTTACAGAAGAATATTCAACAACAAAGTAAGACCTGAATAATACATGAGGTATGCTTAAAAGCAGGACCCTAACGTGGAAGAAATAAGACGGGTCTGACAGCTACAGAACAAACAATGACATATATATCATACAGGGATTTAATCATGAAGAAATACATCATTAAAACCAGAGTACCTACATTAATGATAAGACACATGTAATCACTAACTAGTCTTACATTGTAGAAAAGTCCTTTATGATCATGAGTCCAAGCCATGCTAGAAAACTTCACGTTTTCCAATTTGTCCGGCAAATCTTCTCCAGTTGCAACATCCTTGAACTGGAAGAAAATTTAAAAATAATTATTTTAATCGAATTAGAAGAATCACTGAAAGAAGCAACGAAATACGTAATCTTTCAACATAGTATATCCATATTCTACGGGGTGGTTGGTTGTTTATTCAAAACGCTGTAAACACTTTTCTGCATATCGCGTCAATGGGAGAAGGAAAGGAGAGTGGAGCCATGTCCCCGGGGGTAACCCCCTACTCTTTACGAAGAAAGACATAGGATCTTTATCCTGCGACCACACAGCCATGGTCACAGCAGGGCTCGAACCACCGATCCACGTGCCGTGGCCAGAGCACTCAATGCGAGTGCTCTCGCCCATTGAGCTATCGCGCCGGCCCCTATATTCTACGTGAATCGCCAGGACAGTGTGTGTTACCATGAGTAACAATGGTAGGCCTGTAAAATGTTCCATCGCACAACAGTCATTAGCGTGTTTTCTCTCGTCTGCAGAATTGACATATTCATAAAATTTATCATTTTGGTGCCTTTGGAGAGCCTGTAAATATTATTTTATTACCCATTTTCGTTTATTGTTAACTGTTTAATATTTGTTATCAAAAATAGCTAGATCCATGGAATGATGAAAATAGAGCAGCCATCAGAGACTGATTAATGCCGCCCCGATTTACGGCAATACAAAGCACGTACGTCACTTCAGCTTTACGTCACGTCATAGGGCCACAGCACCCGCCCAATGACCGCAAACAAATACCTTATCAACAAGTCTTGACTTACAGGTTAGTTGGTTGGTTATTCCGGACGCTTTAACCACTTTTGGTCATATCGCGTCAATGGGAGCAGGAAGGGAAGAGTGGAGCCATGTCTCCGGGGTAACCCCCTACTCTTGGCAAAGAAAGACATGGGAGGCCGTTAGGCTCTCAGGTGGCCAGAGCACTCAAGGCGAGCGCTCTAGCCCACTGAGATACCGGGCCGGCCCCTGAGTCACAGTAGTGGACAAACATCTTACATTTATAGTGACCCAGTCACTGCCTGCTTCGCTGAGGCCATATGCAAAGAAGTTGCCGTCTTCAGAGTAGGCCGTGCCCCGTATGGACGTGGTTCCGTCTTTTGATAACTTGTTGGGGTCCAGGAATGTTCGTGCCTCGCCGTCCAGAGAGTCTTGTACGAACAGGACGCTTCAAGGGCAAAGGACATACGTATTGATTTGTAACAAATTCATATAACTCCATTATAGGGAGGGTACTAAAATAACAACAAATAATACGCAAGTTCATCGTCCTATGCAAACGGGGGGATGCTAACCAACAATTCAATTAGTGAATCAATATTTATTAAAGTCGTGGCTCTTACCGACGTCTATTTGGTTGGTTTTAAGTATGAAGCTTCAATCTTTATAGGTTTACAGCGTAAAAGGATCAAGGTAGATAGGAGCCATTTCTCCGGGAGTAACCCCCCTACCCTTTGCACATACAGACATGGAATATTTATCTTGCACAAAGATATTTGCACAGGGGGGATTCGAACTCAAGGGCTGCCTTAACATGGCACACTAGACTATAGCCAGAAAGTGCCATCCACCAGGCCACAATGAACTGAAACTTACAACAGAGCTACTGCTATTATCAAAGAATGTTGTGTTACCTTAACTGAATCGCCCAAAGTTTAATAAGGGACTGACCATTTGATATTGAGGGGGGGGGGGGGGGGAGGTTAAAAAAAAAATTCTGAACATTCTTCACGCCAAAAAATGTATAGCTAGATAACTGTAATTAGAAAAGTGCTTCAATAAGAACCGCAAACATTTCTCAACTTTTCACGATGGTCACAACAAATTAATCTGATGGGCGCAAGATTAATTTTGCCAAAAAATTAATTTGCCGGGGTTGGGTGGTGGGGTATAATCCGACCAGTTTCTACCTTTGATTTTGAAGTCCCGTGTTGTGGTAGTAGAAGTAACGAGAACCACGTTTCGATGGGCAGCTGTATTTGGGATAATCCCACATCTCTGTAATCCTGCAACAAATAGTCGGACACAAGTGCTATAGTCCAAATTATTGGCTTTATTGAGTTGTTCATGTTAAATAATAATCATATAAAAAACATTACGTCCGTTGACATTACGTCGTTGACATGACGTCTGTTGACATTACGTCCGTTGACATTACGTCCGTTTACATTAAAATGTCCGTTGACATTAAAATGTCCGCTGACATTAAACAGTCCGTGGACATTAAGTCTGTTGACATTGCGTCTGTTGACATTACGTCTGTTGACATTACATCCATTGACATTAAAAAGTCCGTTGACATTTGTTCCTTCACGCTTGGTCCTTTGGCCCTACGTTCGTTGAAATTGAGTAGCGTTTTTGCTAGTGCCTGACAATCTCAGTGACCTGATTTTGCTTGCGTTATTTGTATCGAGGTTGAGGCTTGAGGTCCAATGTTAGAATGTCAATATTTACCTTGAAGATAAACACATGTAATTACACGGGGCGCCAAGGCCATTCATGTGTCGTGCACAGTCATCTCAGTGTGAGTCACTGGCAAAGTTTATTTGCACAAAGTCAGAGTATTGAATGACAAACCTTTGATGTAGTTTCTCCTTGTGGACACAGCTATTCAGGTAGGGTTCAGTAACAGCATTTTGGGCTTCGACGAAAGCTATGGTTTCATCACTATCAGCGTCTTCCAGCCACCGGTAAGGATCTTCCACCTAAGGAATCAAGTTGATCAGAGACGATATTAAAAAAAAACATGATATGGTAAGAATAGCGTCAACTGATCTTTTTAGAACACATAGGTGAACAAAATCTCTGGATTCAGAGCCTCAGTTTCAAGATTTTACAACTGTATCTGTTGATAAACCATAAACCAATGACAAGTTATTGAGATATTGCTGAGGGATGGGACATATGTGGAGTATGCAAGCCTAAATGATCTCTGTTACAGGGCTGCACAGTTTTCTTGGGTTCTATTTCCAGGTTACGGGCTTTGGGGACAACAAAAAAATGTGCTAAAATTATAATATAGCTGAAGGTAACACACAGATCTCTCTATAATGCATGTGGTCTGTTCGATGAGACCATTGGAAACATTGTATTTTGAGGCAAATATATACATATGCCTGCGAACATATAAGCTAGCTGCATACAGACATGTGGTTGAAGACGATTATTATGGAAAGCAAAAGGGAAAACCCCCATCGCATGCGGAGATGCCCCCTCTGTATATATCATAATCTAATAATGGCACCATACAAACACATGGAGTGGACAGGGTCTCAATATCATGTACAGTGCATTAATTGCAACTTCTATTTGTCAGCATTGCATTACTTCTATTTGTCAGCATTGCATTACTTCTATTTGTAAGCATTGCATTACTTCTATTTGTCTGCAAAAAAGTTGCAATAAACTGACGGTGCGATTATTCAAAGTTGGTGATTTCGACGGGTCAGAACGGACTACATATACATGTATGTACACATATTAGGTTTATATGCACTTCAGATACTCAAGTACACGCTAGACATTCATTGTAAAACACTGCCCATCATTTGAAATTTCTGACTTATTTGGACTATGACCTCTGTAAACCATCTCCAAAAAGCATCTTCCACAGATGAGACTTTGCCAATGCACCTTGGGATCATGTTTTTGTTGTTGTCATCCTTTTGATGTAAAACTGAGTCCCTATCTGCAATCAGAAATCTGGGAACTGCTGGGATATCTGCACTTTCAAGACTTGATCGCAAAAAGAAGCTGTAATTGGTGCCAGAAGACTTTATAGGGGATAGCAGCATCTTATATCTTATTACCTCTCATATCACAGAGAGGAACAAACAGCCAAACAACAAATGCCAATCATTCAAACGCAAAGGACTAAAATAATAATAAAGCATATAGCTTGTGTTTGTTGGTGCAGACTGTTAATCCAGCGATAACAATTAAGCTATAAAGGTGTTAAGTGTCAGCTGATAGCACATTGTCTCTATATGCCCGCTAACCATGCTAACAACACCTGGGTTTCGCCAACACCTGGGATGTTGCCATTATCTGACGTTCCTGAACATTCTCAGGTAAATTTGTTTTGCAATTAAGCGGAATTTGCGATCAACCGAACTTGTTAACATGGGGATGTATAGAAAATTGCGTTTAGATTTGAGATTTGTTGCGATTAAGCAGAAGTTGCGATTAACTGAAGTGTGATTAAGTGGCATGTACTGTATTTTATATAAGGGGGTCATCTCTGCATGAGGGGGGGGGGGATTCGAACATGTGATATCCCACACAACACCTTAGCCCGCCTGACACTGTCACTTGTGAAACAGTTTAAATTCAGTTCAGGACAGCTTTAGCCAATTTTGTGTGTGACTAAAGTGAAGGCAAATAACCACCAAAAGGTATTAGCAGAACAGGCTGCTGATGCTATAGCATTGACATAGAACATAGGTATCCCTGTCTTGTCACGTCTGGATCAGATCCTGTAGTGATAGGAGCACAGTAAACATGGTAAATCTACAGATAAAGAATGAAGACAATAGATTAATTACCACTATTATTATAGTGAGGTTTAGTTGCATATTAGACTACCTAAGCAATTAAATCTTTTGTCACTTATCAAAATTGTAGCTGTTAAGCTTGCTATACATAATCTTTCCGATGCCAAGCTAGTGCTTTAGCATATGCTATATCTATAAATCACATATAATTCTTATTGTCAGATCTATAAAACTGTACTTATTTTGATGTTGGCACTACTGATGCCATATCTATCCAGTCTGCTGATGATGTATGGTAAAATGAGCCCATTTAACAACTTTCTACATCACTACTTGAAAGTTTACTGGTGATGTCATTTTATTATCCTATCTTATTGAGATAGATGCCAATTAGCAATTCAATTTATAAATACATGATAGCAACTGGCTATATAAAAAAAGATTTGAAAATACCACTCTTGCAATATGACAGATCATATTTTTTACATTCAAATCAGTATATATATATATTGATTATTATTAGTATAACTGTAGTCTCGGGAGACCCACTCTGTTCCGCCGTTGGGTCTTGGTTCCAGCCTGGGTTTTGCACGGGGACTTTTAAACAGAATAGGCGCATTTGGAAATTCTGAATTATCTGGAGGCACACTGGGACTAAATATCATATTTTTATATAGATTAATCTTTTACCTATCAAATTCTTCCAAACAATCAAAAAGATTGATCATCTGTATCTGTGTCTGCAAGATGATTTACGAAGTACCAACGTCCAAACCGGGCGCCATACTTGTTTTTGGCGCGTACTGGTGCCTGTGAATGCAGCCTGGTTCCAAACTTTGAATTCTCTGTGAGAGAGGGCGCTGCTATTATCCTTAACTGCAAAGTGCCCGTCTGACAGAGCCATCTAGCGAAGAGTCGTAGGCTGGGAACCAAGTGGCATTCACCAGGTACCAGCATGTGCCAAAACAGATATGGCACCGTGTTCAGATGTTGGTGGTCTGTAAAACATCTTGCAAACACACATACAGGTGATCAATCTTTTTGATTGTTTGGAATAATTCGATAGCTAAAAGATTGATCTATACAAAAATGTGATATTTAACCCCAGTGTGCCTCCAGATGATTCAGAATTTCCAAATGCGCTTATTCTGTTTAAAAGTCCCTGTGCGAAACCCAGGCTGGAACCGAGACCCAACTGCAGAACAGAGTGGGTCTCCCGAGGCTAGTATAATTGATGTTATTTCAATTCATAGCGTAGATATCTTGATTAGCTGACAGTCATCGATTAAGCTACCGGAACACAGTATAGGGTATATATCTACCATTGATGGACAACAGGCAGCAACGACTGTCAGCTGATCTGTGTGCCTGGGATTAATTTTATGATAAGATTGTACTGATTAAAGTGCTTGTGATAATAACACTAACTTACCTTTGTTCCATGGTAATCATCTGTAACACTGTCATCTCTTCGTGCATTTGGGTATTGAAACTTCATGATTGCACTTTTTTTTGGCCGTAACGTCTGAAAAATATTTGATGTCAAAAAGGTGTCTTCGTATTGTTCAATAAGTAACACGGCAACGATCCCACTTATGACAGCAATAATATTTTGGAAAATAAAGTTCTGCAACAACAAATAAACTTTCATAAGTTCTGCGAGATGCACAATATTTCACTGGTCTTTTTTTGCGTCTAGAAGTGATGAGCTTCTCGTTTGCAATGTGGCTATCCCAATGAATGGATTCTGTTTGTGTTTTGCGTGCAAAATTGTGATAATAATGCAACCGGCTTATCCCCGCGCACCCGTTCTTCCGCCGTTCTTCGCTCCTCGCGTCAAAAGGAAAGCCCCAATTGAATGGGCATATTGGATCTCCCTATTTCCGGTGTGACGTCATTACTGGTTCCGCAAATGACCATGCAGCACCCTGCCGGGATTCCGGGGTCAAGGCCGATCGAGCTATGAGTTTCCAATGACGCGTTTTGCCTATAAATAGAAAATCACATACAGATAGAGATACGCCATTCATTTGAAGGCTGTGTTTGACGGTGAATGATGATGGTGATATTGGTTTCCTACGAAGTGCCGTATTCATCTCGAGCAGGAAAGGATCGTTTTATGTAAGAAACCTTCATCAATCGTTGCCGTCTGTAAAGGAATCCCCTGAGCTGTTGAATGGATATATTTCACTCAATCATTGTTTATGATAAGATAAAACCAGGAAGGTAAAATCAGCCATCACCATCAGGCATCACGGTCTGTTATGTTACTATTTGCAGTTGGTTACATCATTATAGTTCAATATATCAGCCCCACCCCAATGATCACTGGTCCATTTCAGGGGCCTCTAAATTGATCGTTGGAAATAAATGCCTGGGGGGAATAGATTTCAGTGTCCAGCCAGGCCGGAATTAGCCTGAAAGTTCATATGTTACAGTCTTGACACTTGTTATTGGAGATGGTACAGTCTCAAATAATAAGTGTCAAGATTTTCTTGTTATTGGAGACGGTATAGCTTTTATACAACTATATCATATGTTTCTGAATAGAACTAGGCCAGACTATATGTGGTATGATATTGTCGTCTATGACTTTATTTCTATTGGAGTTTATTAGCCATAATTAATATTGATTTCTTATATATGGCAAGGTTAGTCAATGGCTAAGATAGTCAGCAGCTGTGGTAGTTATTGAGACAGGCCACTTCATCAGTCTACAGGTTTATACTTTAGGCCAAGCCTGGTACTTGGGTAGTTCAAGATCATTATAGTCAGTCATCAACTAGGATAGTTAGTGGCTACCCAGCTAACACACAACGTCTACACACATTTGTTTTTGGTTGTAATCACATAATCTCAAAGTTAACATCAGGACAACATTCGTCGCAAACTTTGAAGTAATATTTTCTAGCCTTTATCCTATAGAAATAAAACCTTTGCCATGTTTAGGGACTAATGTAACTTGGCTGTGTGTAGCAGTTGTTATAAATACAAAATGGTGGACGTTTCCCCAAGTTACGACAACTTTACCTGAAAAATTAGACTGCAAGAAAACAATATGTAAGTGATTCTATTTGGCAACCATGCTTCTGATTAATTCATCATATACGCAGTTATTCATTACAGAAGGCACAATTTTAATACTGGACTGAATGTTGGACAACGTTATCTGAAAATGTTTGGGCAACATAAAAAAACCTATACATTTTTACGTTATCTCAACCAAAACCAAACCCCCAAAAAATGTTGTCATAACGTTAACTTGTTAGCTAGGTAGAGAGTCATCAGCTAGGATAATCAGTGGCTAGGATAGTTAGAAGGTAGGATAGGGTATGAAAGGATTACTGCTTGAATATATATATGACATATATGAAAACAAATTAAAGAATTACAGCGTAAATATAATACTTCTGGTATATAGATTAAAGGGTTGGTTGATATGTTATAAAGAGGTTGGGGTATAGGTTCAGGATAAGTTTAGAGTATTTAGCATTTTGGTCAGACATTAGACCTTGTACTTATATAGTTAATTAGTTAGGTTCCAGACTCTATTATTGATTATAATCTTTACATATAGGGTGGAGGAGGTGGGGGTATGTACCCAGATCACAATGAACACTGTGACTGATGTCCTGGTCAGGCTCTGAACACTGATTGATGTCCTAGTCAGGCTCTGAACACTGTGATTGATGTCCTGGTCAGGCTCTGAACACTGTGATTGATGTCCTGGTCAGGCTCTGAACACTGATTGATTTCCTGGTCAGGCTCTGAACACTGTGATTGATGTCCTGGTCAGGCTCTGAAGACTGTGATTGATGTCCTGGTCAGGCTCTGAAGACTGTGATTGATGTCCTGGTCAGGCCCTGAACCCTGTAAGTGATATCCTGGTCAGGCTCTAAACACTGTGATTGATTTCTTGGTCAGGCTCTAAACACTGTGATTGATGTCCTCATCAGGCTCTGAACACTGTGATTGATGTCCTGGTCAGGCCCTGAACATTGTGATTGATGTTCTGACTAGGCTCTCAACTCTGATTGATGTCCTGGTCATGCTCTGAACACTGTGATTGATGTCCTGGTCTGTCTCTGAACACTGTGAATGATGTCCTGGTCAGGTTCTGAACACTGTGATTGATGTCCTGGTCAGGATCTGAACACTGATTGAAGTCCTGGTCATGCTCTGAACATTGATGTCCTGGTCAGGCTCTGGACACTGTGATTGATGTCCTGGTCAGGATCTGAACACTGTGATTGAAGTCCTGGTCATGCTCTGAACACTAATTGATGTCCTGGTCATGCTCTGAACACTGTGATTAATGTCCTGGTCAGGCTCTGAACACTGTGATTGATGTCCTGGTCAGGATCTAAACACTGATTGATGTCCTGGTGAGGCTCTGAATACTGTAATTGATGTCCTGGTCATGCTCTGAACACTGTGATTGATGTCCTGGTCATGCTCTGAACACTGATTGATGTCCTGATTAGGCTCTGAACACTGTGATTGATGTCCTGGTCAGGCTCTGGACACTGTGATTGATGTCCTGGTTAGGCTCTGAACACTGATTGATGCCCTAGTCAGGCTCTGATCACTGATTGATGTCCCTGTCTGACTGAACACTGTGATTGATGTCCTGGTCAGGCTCTGGACACTGATTGATGTCCTGGTCAGGCTCTGAACACTGATTGATGTCCTGGTCTGACTCTGTACACTGTGAATGATATCCTGGTCAGGTTCTGAACACTGTGATTGACGTCCTGGTCAGGATCTGAACACTGTGATTGATGTCCTCGTCAGGCTCTGAACACTGTGATTGATGTCCTGATTAGGCTGTGAACACTGTGATTGATGTCCTGGTCATGCTCTGAACACTGTGATTGTTGTCCTGGTCATGCTCTGGACACTGTGATTGATATCCTGGTCAGGCTCTGAACACTGTGATTGATGTCCTGGCCAGGCTCTGAACACTGTGATTGATGTCCTGGTCAGGCTCTAAACACTGTGATTGATGTCCTGGTCAGGCTCTGACCACTGTGATTGATGTCCTGGTCAGGCTCTGAACACTGTAATTGATGTCCTGGTCAGGCTCTGACCACTGTGATTAATGTCCTGGTCAGGCTCTGACCACTGTGATTAATGTCCTGGTCAGGCTCTAAACACTGTGATGGATGTCCTGGTCAGGCTCCGAACACTGTGATTGATGTCCTGGTCATGCTCTGAACACTGTAATTGATGTCCTGGTCAGGCTCTGACCACTGTGATTAATGTCCTGGTCAGGCTCTAAACACTGTGATTGATGTCCTGGTCATGCTCTGAACACTGTAATTGATGTCCTGGTCAGGCTCTGACCACTGTGATTAATGTCCTGGTCAGGCTCTAAACACTGTGATTGATGTCCTGGTCAGGCTCTGAACACTGTAATTAATGTCCTGGTCAGGCTCTGACCACTGTGATTAATGTCCTGGTCAGGCTTTAAACACTGTGATTGATGTCCTGGTCAGGCTCCGAACACTGTGATTGATGTCCTGGTCATGCTCTGAACACTGTAATTGATGTCCTGATCAGGCTCTGACCACTGTGATTAATGTGCTGGTCAGGCTCTAAACACTGTGATTGATGTCCTGGTCAGGCTCCGAACACTGTGATTGATGTCCTGGTCATGCTCTGAACAATGTGATTGATGTCCTGATAAGGCTCTGAACACTGTGATTGATGTCCTGGCCAGGCTCTGAACACTGTGATTGATGTCCTGGTCAGGCTCTGACCACTGTGATTAATGTCCTGGTCAGGCTCTAAACACTGTGATTGATGTCCTGGTCAGGGTCTGAACACTGTGATTGATGTCCTGGCCTGGCTCTGAACACTGTGATTGATGTCCTGGTCAGGCTCTGAACACTGTGATTGATGTCCTGGTCAGGTTCTGAACACTGTGATTGATGTCCTGGTCAGGATCTGAACACTGTGATTGATGTCCTGGTCATGCTCTGAACATTGATGTCCTGGTCAGGCTCTGGACACTGTGATTGATGTCCTGGTCAGGCCCTGAACATTGTGATTGATGTTCTGATTAGGCTCTCAACTCTGATTGATGTCCTAGTCATGCTCTGAACACTGTGATTGATGTCCTGGTCATGCTCTGAACAATGTGATTGATGTCCTGGTCATGCTCTGAACACTGTGATTGATGTCCTGATTAGGCCATGAACACTGTGATTCATGTCCTGGTCATGCTCTGAACACTGTGATTGATGTCCTGGTCAGGCTCTGAACACTGTGATTGATGTCCTGGTCAGGCTCTAAACACTGTGATTGATGTCCTGGTCATGCTCTGAACACTGTGATTGATGTCCTGGTCATGCTCTGAACACTGTGATTGATGTCCTGGTCATGCTCTGAACACTGATTGATGTCCTGATTAGGCTCTGAACACTGTGATTGATGTCCTGGTCATGCTCTGAACACTGTGATTGATGTCCTGGTCAGGATCTAAACACTGATTGATGTCCTGGTGAGGCTCTGAATACTGTGATTGATGTCCTGGTCATGCTCTGAACACTGTGATTGATGTCCTGGTCAGGCTCTGACCACTGTGATTAATGTCCTGGTCAGGCTCTAAACACTGTGATTGATGTCCTGGTCATGCTCTGAACACTGTGATTCATGTCCTGGTCATGCTCTGAACACTGTGATTGATGTCCTGGTCAGGATATAAACACTGATTGATGTCCTGGTGAGGCTCTGAATACTGTGATTGATGTCCTGGTCATGCTCTGAACACTGTGATTGATGTCCTGGTCAGGCTCTGACCACTGTGATTAATGTCCTGGTCAGGTTCTAAACACTGTGATTGATGTCCTGGTCAGGCTCCGAACACTGTGATTGATGTCCTGGTCATGCTCTGAACACTGTAATTGATGTCCTGATCAGGCTCTGACCACTGTGATTAATGTCCTGGTCAGGCTCTAAACACTGTGATTAATGTCCTGGTCATGCTCTGAACACTATGATTGATGTCCTGGTCATGCTCTGAATACTGTGATTGATGTCCTGGTCATGCTCTGGACACTGTGATTGATGTCCTGGTCATGCTCTGAACACTGTGATTGATGTCCTGATTAGGCTCTGAACACTGTGATTGATGTCCTGGTCAGGCTCTGACCACTGTGATTAATGTCCTGGTCATGCTCTGAACACTGTGATTGATGTCCTGGTCATGCCATGAACACTGTGATTGATGTCCTGTTCATGCTCTGAACACTGTGATTCATGTCCTGGTCATGCTCTGAACACTGTGATTGATGTCCTGGTCAGGATCTAAACACTGATTGATGTCCTGGTGAGGCTCTGAATACTGTGATTGATGTCCTGGTCATGCTCTGAACACTGTGATTGATGTCCTGTTCATGCTCTGAACACTGTGATTCATGTCCTGGTCATGCTCTGAACACTGTGATTGATGTCCTGGTCAGGCTCTGAACACTGATTGATGTCCTGGTGAGGCTCTGAATACTGTAATTGATGTCCTGGTCATGCTCTGAACACTGTGATTGATGTCCTGGTCATGCTCTGAACACTGATTGATGTCCTGATTAGGCTCTGAACACTGTGATTGATGTCCTGGTCAGGCTCTGGACACTGTGATTGATGTCCTGGTTAGGCTCTGAACACTGATTGATGCCCTAGTCAGGCTCTGATCACTGATTGATGTCCCTGTCTGACTGAACACTGTGATTGATGTCCTGGTCAGGCTCTGGACACTGATTGATGTCCTGGTCAGGCTCTGAACACTGATTGATGTCCTGGTCTGACTCTGTACACTGTGAATGATATCCTGGTCAGGTTCTGAACACTGTGATTGACGTCCTGGTCAGGATCTGAACACTGTGATTGATGTCCTCGTC
Source organism: Arenicola marina (assembly GCA_964019135.1). NCBI lineage: Eukaryota > Metazoa > Annelida > Polychaeta > Arenicolidae > Arenicola > Arenicola marina. The sequence goes on from OZ025256.1 coordinate 4,013,331, forward strand.
AGGCTCTGAACACTGTGATTGATGTCCTGATTAGGCTGTGAACACTGTGATTGATGTCCTGGTCATGCTCTGAACACTGTGATTGTTGTCCTGGTCATGCTCTGGACACTGTGATTGATATCCTGGTCAGGCTCTGAACACTGTGATTGATGTCCTGGCCAGGCTCTGAACACTGTGATTGATGTCCTGGTCAGGCTCTAAACACTGTGATTGATGTCCTGGTCAGGCTCTGACCACTGTGATTGATGTCCTGGTCAGGCTCTGAACACTGTAATTGATGTCCTGGTCAGGCTCTGACCACTGTGATTAATGTCCTGGTCAGGCTCTGACCACTGTGATTAATGTCCTGGTCAGGCTCTAAACACTGTGATTGATGTCCTGGTCAGGCTCCGAACACTGTGATTGATGTCCTGGTCATGCTCTGAACACTGTAATTGATGTCCTGGTCAGGCTCTGACCACTGTGATTAATGTCCTGGTCAGGCTCTAAACACTGTGATTGATGTCCTGGTCATGCTCTGAACACTGTAATTGATGTCCTGGTCAGGCTCTGACCACTGTGATTAATGTCCTGGTCAGGCTCTAAACACTGTGATTGATGTCCTGGTCAGGCTCTGAACACTGTAATTGATGTCCTGGTCAGGTTCTGACCACTGTGATTAATGTCCTGGTCAGGCTTTAAACACTGTGATTGATGTCCTGGTCAGGCTCCGAACACTGTGATTGATGTCCTGGTCATGCTCTGAACACTGTAATTGATGTCCTGATCAGGCTCTGACCACTGTGATTAATGTGCTGGTCAGGCTCTAAACACTGTGATTGATGTCCTGGTCAGGCTCCGAACACTGTGATTGATGTCCTGGTCATGCTCTGAACAATGTGATTGATGTCCTGATAAGGCTCTGAACACTGTGATTGATGTCCTGGCCAGGCTCTGAACACTGTGATTGATGTCCTGGTCAGGCTCTGACCACTGTGATTAATGTCCTGGTCAGGCTCTAAACACTGTGATTGATGTCCTGGTCAGGGTCTGAACACTGTGATTGATGTCCTGGCCTGGCTCTGAACACTGTGATTGATGTCCTGGTCAGGCTCTGAACACTGTGATTGATGTCCTGGTCAGGTTCTGAACACTGTGATTGATGTCCTGGTCAGGATCTGAACACTGTGATTGAAGTCCTGGTCATGCTCTGAACATTGATGTCCTGGTCAGGCTCTGGACACTGTGATTGATGTCCTGGTCAGGCCCTGAACATTGTGATTGATGTTCTGATTAGGCTCTCAACTCTGATTGATGTCCTAGTCATGCTCTGAACACTGTGATTGATGTCCTGGTCATGCTCTGAACAATGTGATTGATGTCCTGGTCATGCTCTGAACACTGTGATTGATGTCCTGATTAGGCCATGAACACTGTGATTCATGTCATGGTCATGCTCTGAACACTGTGATTGATGTCCTGGTCAGGCTCTAAACACTGTGATTGATGTCCTGGTCATGCTCTGAACACTGTGATTGATGTCCTGGTCATGCTCTGACCACTGTGATTGATGTCCTGGTCATGCTCTGAACACTGATTGATGTCCTGATTAGGCTCTGAACACTGTGATTGATGTCCTGGTCATGCTCTGAACACTGTGATTGATGTCCTGGTCAGGATCTAAACACTGATTGATGTCCTGGTGAGGCTCTGAATACTGTGATTGATGTCCTGGTCATGCTCTGAACACTGTGATTGATGTCCTGGTCAGGCTCTGACCACTGTGATTAATGTCCTGGTCAGGCTCTAAACACTGTGATTGATGTCCTGGTCATGCTCTGAACACTGTGATTCATGTCCTGGTCATGCTCTGAACACTGTGATTGATGTCCTGGTCAGGATATAAACACTGATTGATGTCCTGGTGAGGCTCTGAATACTGTGATTGATGTCCTGGTCATGCTCTGAACACTGTGATTGATGTCCTGGTCAGGCTCTGACCACTGTGATTAATGTCCTGGTCAGGCTCTAAACACTGTGATTGATGTCCTGGTCAGGCTCCGAACACTGTGATTGATGTTCTGGTCAGGCTCTGAACACTGTGATTGATGTCCTGGTCAGGTTCTGAACACTGTGATTGATGTCCTGGTCAGGCTCTGAACACTGTGATTGGTGTCCTGGTCAGGATCTGAACACTGTGATTGAAGTCCTGGTCATGCTCTGAACAATGTGATTGATGTCCTGGTCATGCTCTGAACACTGTGATTAATGTCCTGGTCAGGCTCTGAACACTGTGATTGAAGTCCTGGTCATGCTCTGAACACTGTGATTAATGTCCTGGTCAGGCTCTGAACACTGTGATTGAAGTCCTGGTCATGCTCTGAACACTGTGATTAATGTCCTGGTCAGGCTCTGACCACTGTGATTAATGTCCTGGTCATGCTCTGAACAATGTGATTGATGTCCTGGTCATGCTCTGAACACTGTGATTAATGTCCTGGTCAGGCTCTGAACACTGTGATTGAAGTCCTGGTCATGCTCTGAACACTGTGATTGATGTCCTGATTAGGCCATGAACACTGTGATTCATGTCCTGGTCATGCTCTGAACACTGTGATTAATGTCCTGGTCAGGCTCTGAACACTGTGATTGATGTCCTGGTCAGGCTCTGAACACTGTGATTGATGTACTGGTCATGCTCTGAACACTGTGATTAATGTCCTGGTCAGGCTCTGAACACTGTGATTGATGTCCTGGTCAGGCCATGAACACTGTGATTCATGTCCTGGTCATGCTCTGAACACTGTGATTAATGTCCTGGTCAGGCTCTGAACACTGTGATTGATGTCCTGGTCAGGCTCTGAACACTGTGATTGATGTCCTGGTCATGCTCTGAACACTGTGATTAATGTCCTGGTCAGGCTCTGAACACTGTGATTGATGTCCTGGTCAGGCTCTGAACACTGTGATTAATGTCCTGGTCATGCTCTGAACACTGTGATTAATGTCCTGGTCAGGCTCTGAACACTGTGATTGAAGTCCTGGTCATGCTCTGAACACTGTGATTGATGTCCTGGTCAGGCTCTGAACACTGTGATTGATGTCCTGGTCAGGATCTGAACACTGTGATTGAAGTCCTGGTCATGCTCTGAACAATGTGATTGATGTCCTGGTCATGCTCTGAACACTGTGATTAATGTCCTGGTCATGCTCTGAACACTGTGATTGATGTCCTGGTCATGCTCTGAACACTGTGATTGATGTCCTGGTCATGCTCTGAACACTGATTGATGTCCTGATTAGGCTCTGAACACTGTGATTGATGTCCTGGTCATGCTCTGAACACTGTGATTGATGTCCTGGTCAGGATCTAAACACTGATTGATGTCCTGGTGAGGCTCTGAATACTGTGATTGATGTCCTGGTCATGCTCTGAACACTGTGATTGATGTCCTGGTCAGGCTCTGACCACTGTGATTAATGTCCTGGTCAGGCTCTAAACACTGTGATTGATGTCCTGGTCATGCTCTGAACACTGTGATTCATGTCCTGGTCATGCTCTGAACACTGTGATTGATGTCCTGGTCAGGATCTAAACACTGATTGATGTCCTGGTCAGGCTCTGAATACTGTGATTGATGTCCTGGTCATGCTCTGGACACTGTGATTGATGTCCTGGTCATGCTCTGAACACTGTGATTGATGTCCTGGTCATGCTCTGGACACTGTGATTGATGTCCTGGTCAGGCTCTGAACACTGTGATTAATGTCCTGGTCAGGCTCTGAACACTGTGATTGATGTCCTGATTAGGCTCTGAACACTGTGATTGATGTCCTGGTCATGCCATGAACACTGTGATTGATGTCCTGTTCATGCTCTGAACACTGTGATTCATGTCCTGGTCATGCTCTGAACACTGTGATTGATGTCCTGGTCAGGATCTAAACACTGATTGATGTCCTGGTGAGGCTCTGAATACTGTGATTGATGTCCTGGTCATGCTCTGAACACTGTGATTGATGTCCTGATCAGGCTCTGAACACTGTGATTGATGTCCTGGTCAGGCTCTGAACACTGTGATTGATGTCCTGGTCAGGCTCTGACCACTGTGATTGATGTCCTGGTCAGGCTCCGAACACTGTGATTGATGTCCTGGTCATGCTCTGAACACTGTAATTGATGTCCTGATCAGGCTCTGACCACTGTGATTAATGTCCTGGTCAGGCTCTAAACACTGTGATTGATGTCCTGGTCATGCTCTGAACACTGTGATTGATGTCCTGGTCATGCTCTGAACACTGATTGATGTCCTGATTAGGCTCTGAACACTGTGATTGATGTCCTGGCCAGGCGCTGAACACTGTGATTGATGTCCTGGTCAGGCTCTGACCACTGTGATTAATGTCCTGGTCAGGCTCTAAACACTGTGATTGATGTCCTGGTCAGGCTCCGAACACTGTGATTGATGTCCTGGTCATGCTCTGAACACTGTAATTGATGTCCTGATCAGGCTCTGACCACTGTGATTGATGTCCCGGTCAGGCTCCGAACACTGTGATTGATGTCCTGGTCATGCTCCGAACAATGTGATTGATGTCCTGGTCAGGCTCTGAACACTGTGATTGATGTCCTGGCCAGGCTCTGAACACTGTGATTGATGTCCTGGTCAGGCTCTGACCACTGTGATTAATGTCCTGGTCAGGCTCAACACTGTGATTGATGTCCTGGTCAGGGTCTGAACAATGATTGATGTCCTGGCCAGGCTCTGAACACTGTGATTGATGTCCTGGTCAGGCTCTGAACACTGTGATTGATGTCCTGGTCAGGTTCTGAACACTGTGATTGATGTCCTGGTCAGGATCTGAACACTGTGATTGAAGTCCTGGTCATGCTCTGAACATTGATGTCCTGGTCAGGCTCTGGACACTGTGATTGATGTCCTGGTCAGGCCCTGACCACTGTGATTGATGTCCTGGTCAGGCTCTGACCACTGTAATTGATGTCCTGGTCAGGCTCTGACCACTGTGATTAATGTACTGGTCAGGCTCTGACCACTGTGATTAATGTCCTGGTCAGGCTCTAAACACTGTGATTGATGTCCTGGTCAGGCTCCGAACACTGTGATTGATGTCCTGGTCATGCTCTGAACACTGTAATTGATGTCCTGGTCAGGCTCTGACCACTGTGATTAATGTCCTGGTCAGGCTCTAAACACTGTGATTGATGTCCTGGTCAGGCTCTGAACACTGTAATTGATGTCCTGGTCAGGCTCTGACCACTGTGATTAATGTCCTGGTCAGGCTCTAAACACTGTGATTGATGTCCTGGTCAGGCTCCGAACACTGTGATTGATGTCCTGGTCATGCTCTGAACACTGTGATTGATGTCCTGGTCAGGCTCTGAACACTGTAATTGATGTCCTGGTCAGGCTCTGACCACTGTGATTAATGTCCTGGTCAGGATCTAAACACTGATTGATATCCTGGTGAGGCTCTGAATACTGTGATTGATGTCCTGGTCATGCTCTGAACACTGTGATTGATGTCCTGGTCAGGATCTAAACACTGATTGATGTCCTGGTGAGGCTCTGAATACTGTGATTGATGTCCTGGTCATGCTCTGAACACTGTGATTGATGTCCTGGTCAGGCTCTGACCACTGTGATTAATGTCCTGGTCAGGCTCTAAACACTGTGATTGATGTCCTGGTCATGCTCTGAACACTGTGATTCATGTCCTGGTCATGCTCTGAACACTGTGATTGATGTCCTGGTCAGGATCTAAACACTGATTGATGTCCTGGTGAGGCTCTGAATACTGTGATTGATGTCCTGGTCATGCTCTGGACACTGTGATTGATGTCCTGGTCATGCTCTGAACACTGTGATTGATGTCCTGGTCATGCTCTGGACACTGTGATTGATGTCCTGGTCAGGCTCTGAACACTGTGATTAATGTCCTGGTCAGGCTCTGAACACTGTGATTGATGTCCTGATTAGGCTCTGAACACTGTGATTGATGTCCTGGTCATGCCATGAACACTGTGATTGATGTCCTGTTCATGCTCTGAACACTGTGATTCATGTCCTGGTCATGCTCTGAACACTGTGATTGATGTCCTGGTCAGGATCTAAACACTGATTGATGTCCTGGTGAGGCTCTGAATACTGTGATTGATGTCCTGGTCATGCTCTGAACACTGTGATTGATGTCCTGATCAGGCTCTGAACACTGTGATTGATGTCCTGGTCAGGCTCTGAACACTGTGATTGATGTCCTGGTCAGGCTCTGACCACTGTGATTGATGTCCTGGTCAGGCTCCGAACACTGTGATTGATGTCCTGGTCATGCTCTGAACACTGTAATTGATGTCCTGATCAGGCTCTGACCACTGTGATTAATGTCCTGGTCAGGCTCTAAACACTGTGATTGATGTCCTGGTCATGCTCTGAACACTGTGATTGATGTCCTGGTCATGCTCTGAACACTGATTGATGTCCTGATTAGGCTCTGAACACTGTGATTGATGTCCTGGCCAGGCGCTGAACACTGTGATTGATGTCCTGGTCAGGCTCTGACCACTGTGATTAATGTCCTGGTCAGGCTCTAAACACTGTGATTGATGTCCTGGTCAGGCTCCGAACACTGTGATTGATGTCCTGGTCATGCTCTGAACACTGTAATTGATGTCCTGATCAGGCTCTGACCACTGTGATTGATGTCCCGGTCAGGCTCCGAACACTGTGATTGATGTCCTGGTCATGCTCCGAACAATGTGATTGATGTCCTGGTCAGGCTCTGAACACTGTGATTGATGTCCTGGCCAGGCTCTGAACACTGTGATTGATGTCCTGGTCAGGCTCTGACCACTGTGATTAATGTCCTGGTCAGGCTCAACACTGTGATTGATGTCCTGGTCAGGGTCTGAACAATGATTGATGTCCTGGCCAGGCTCTGAACACTGTGATTGATGTCCTGGTCAGGCTCTGAACACTGTGATTGATGTCCTGGTCAGGTTCTGAACACTGTGATTGATGTCCTGGTCAGGATCTGAACACTGTGATTGAAGTCCTGGTCATGCTCTGAACATTGATGTCCTGGTCAGGCTCTGGACACTGTGATTGATGTCCTGGTCAGGCCCTGACCACTGTGATTGATGTCCTGGTCAGGCTCTGACCACTGTAATTGATGTCCTGGTCAGGCTCTGACCACTGTGATTAATGTACTGGTCAGGCTCTGACCACTGTGATTAATGTCCTGGTCAGGCTCTAAACACTGTGATTGATGTCCTGGTCAGGCTCCGAACACTGTGATTGATGTCCTGGTCATGCTCTGAACACTGTAATTGATGTCCTGGTCAGGCTCTGACCACTGTGATTAATGTCCTGGTCAGGCTCTAAACACTGTGATTGATGTCCTGGTCAGGCTCTGAACACTGTAATTGATGTCCTGGTCAGGCTCTGACCACTGTGATTAATGTCCTGGTCAGGCTCTAAACACTGTGATTGATGTCCTGGTCAGGCTCCGAACACTGTGATTGATGTCCTGGTCATGCTCTGAACACTGTGATTGATGTCCTGGTCAGGCTCTGAACACTGTAATTGATGTCCTGGTCAGGCTCTGACCACTGTGATTAATGTCCTGGTCAGGCTCTAAACACTGTGATTGATGTCCTGGTCAGGCTCCGAACACTGTGATTGATGTCCTGGTCATGCTCTGAACACTGTAATTGATGTCCTGGTCAGGCTCTGAACACTGTGATTAATGTCCTGGTCAGGCTCTAAACACTGTGATTGATGTCCTGGTCAGGCTCCGAACACTGTGATTGGTGTCCTGGTCATGCTCTGAACAATGTGATTGATGTCCTGATAAGGCTCTGAACACTGTGATTGATGTCCTGGCCAGGCTCTGAACACTGTGATTGATGTCCTGGTCAGGCTCTGACCACTGTGATTAATGTCCTGGTCAGGCTCTAAACACTGTGATTGATGTCCTGGTCAGGCTCTGAACACTGTGATTGATGTCCTGGCCAGGCTCTGAACACTGTGATTGATGTCCTGGTCAGGCTCTGAACACTGTGATTGATGTCCTGGTCAGGTTCTGAACACTGTGATTGATGTCCTGGTCAGGCTCTGAACACTGTGATTGATGTCCTGGTCAGGATCTGAACACTGTGATTGATGTCCTGGTCAGGCCCTGAACATTGTGATTGATGTTCTGATTAGGCTCTCAACTCTGATTGATGTCCTGGTCATGCTCTGAACACTGTGATTGATGTCCTGGTCTGTCTCAGAACACTGTGAATGATGTCCTGGTCAGGTTCTGAACACTGTGATTGATGTCCTGGTGAGGCTCTGAATACTGTGATTGATGTCCTGGTCATGCTCTGAACACTGTGATTGATGTCCTGGTCATGCTCTGAACACTGATTGATGTCCTGATTAGGCTCTGAACACTGTGATTGATGTCCTGGTCAGGCTCTGGACACTGTGATTGATGTCCTGGTCAGGCTCTGACCACTGTGATTAATGTCCTGGTCAGGCTCTGACCACTGTGATTGATGTCCTGGTCATGCTCTGAACACTAATTGATGTCCTGGTCATGCTCTGAACACTGTGATTGATGTCCTGGTCAGGCTCTGAACACTGTGATTGATGTCCTGGTCAGGCTCTGACCACTGTGATTAATGTCCTGGTCAGGCTCTGACCACTGTGATTAATGTCCTGGTCATGCTCTGAACACTAATTGATGTCCTGGTCATGCTCTGAACACTGTGATTGATGTCCTGGTCAGGCTCTGAACACTGTGATTGATGTCCTGGTCAGGATCTAAACACTGATTGATGTCCTGGTGAGGCTCTGAATACTGTGATTGATGTCCTGGTCATGCTCTGAACACTGTGATTGATGTCCTGGTCATACTCTGAACACTGATTGATGTCCTGGTTAGGCTCTGAACACTGTGATTGATGTCCTGGTCAGGCTCTGGACACTGTGATTGATGTCCTGGTTAGGCTCTGAACACTGATTGATGCCCTAGTCAGGCTCTGATCACTGATTGATGTCCCTGTCTGACTGAACACTGTGATTGCTGTCCTGGTCAGGCTCTGGACACTGATTGATGTCCTGGTCAGGCTCTGAACACTGTGATTGATGTCCTGGTCAGGCCCTGATCCCTGTAAGTGATGTCCTGGTCAGGCTCTAAACACTGTGATTGATTTCTTGGTCAGGCTCTAAACACTGTGATTGATGTCCTCGTCAGGGTCTGAACAATGTGATTGATGTCCTGGTCAGGCCCTGAACATTGTGATTGATGTTCTGACTAGGCTCTCAACTCTGATTGATGTCCTGGTCAGGTTCTGAACACTGTGATTGATGTCCTGGTCAGGATCTGAACACTGTGATTGAAGTCCTGGTCATGCTCTGAACATTGATGTCCTGGTCAGGCTCTGGACACTGTGATTGATGTCCTGGTCTGTCTCTGAACACTGTGAATGATGTCCTGGTCAGGTTCTGAACACTGTGATTGATGTCCTGGTCATGCTCTGAACACTGTGATTGAAGTCCTGGTCAGGTTCTGAACACTGTGATTGATGTCCTGGTCAGGATCTGAACACTGTGATTGAAGTCCTGGTCATGCTCTGAACATTGATGTCCTGGTCAGGCTCTGGACACTGTGATTGATGTCCTGGTCTGTCTCTGAACACTGTGAATGATGTCCTGGTCAGGTTCTGAACACTGTGATTGATGTCCTGGTCATGCTCTGAACACTGTGATTGAAGTCCTGGTCATGCTCTGAACAATGTCATTAATGTCCTGATTAGGCTCTGAACTCTGATTGATGTCCTGGTCATGCTCTGAACACTGATTGATGTCTTGGCCAAGCTATGAACACTAATTGATGTCTTGGCCAAGCTATGAACACTGATTGGTGTCCTGGTCAGGCTCTGAACACTGTGAGTGATGTCTCGTCGAGGCTCGGAACACTGATTGATGGCCTGGTCAGTGTTAAGCACTGTTTTTAGTCTTGGTCATGCTCCTGTTACCTCTCACCAAGGAGTAAAGCGATGTCCTTGTCCGTATTTTAATAGAAATTAGAAATTTTAAATGAATGCCTGGCAACTCAAAAATCATTTCTACGCCACATCAAGACATCAAGACATCAAGCCATTATCGATTGACTCAACGATTTTTTTTTTGCACATTAACGTTTTAACATTTAATTCTCTTCTTGATCCGTTTTTGCTCTTACTATTTTCAGTTGATAATGGCCGCTGTGACCGCACTGAGAGACTCCCAAGAGGTCCAGGATTCAGATGTGTCAGCCGATACTCCACACAAAACTGAACTCCCTGCCGAGGGGTGTGTGGAGGAGGGTGGGGCAATGGAGGGGCGTCCGGTAGACGACGCCAGGGCTACGACACCGGAAATGGACCCCAATATCGTCATCGTCATCCACGACGACTTTGACAAGGAAAGCCAGGTCGACTCCGATGTCCTGACATCAGAGTCGGACAACGATTCAGACAATGAATCCCAAGCGAAATCCGATTCGACGGATACCCCAGAAACCTTCCACCGCGATAGGAATCTCCGGGGCAAGAAACGGAATCCCCCTGACTGGAAGAGCTCGAGTTGGCCGTCTACGAGACTAAAACGCACCGACCGCAATTACCACGGCAGCCGTATACCGGAGGTGGACTTGATAGAGAACCTGCCCGTAACGGCTGATGATTACCTAGTTCTGGATATGATGGGAGTGCTGGAGAACCCACACTTGTTTCACGCTCTGATGGATAGCTCTGAAGACGGCGCCGCCGACGTGGCGGACACTGTCAATTACCTGCGCGGTCCCAGAGACATGTACGTCGAATGCCAAATTTGTCTCACCATCAAGAAACTGTATCTGCGCATGTGCTGCACCGCGCCATTCTGCGACCAATGCATGAACGAATACGTGAGTTTTACGGTGAAAAATGGCCAGATTCAAATTCCTTGTCCGAGTACTAAATGTGATGCTTTCGTCCACACGGATGAAATTCTCTGGCGACTGGACGATGAAAATAAGGACCGCTTTTATCGGTTTCTAGTCAATGCCAACATTGACCCCTCTAAAAAGACCTGCCCTCGATGCAATGACGTCACCACGTTGGATGACGTCAAAATATTGCGAGACAGGAAAGTTAAGAAGATGGGACTGACGTTGACGTGCGAGTCGTGTGCGTTGGAGTGGTGTTTCCCGTGCCACGCGCCCTGGCACGCCGGGCTGACCTGCCGACAGTACAGGAAGGGGGACAAACTTCTCAAAACCTGGGCCAGGGAGTCTCAGTATGGCCAACCTAATGCGTGGCCGTGCCCCAAGTGTAAGGCAAGTACCACATAAACCTTCCGCATTGCAATTATCACAGCCAAAATACCATAATCTGAGTGAGATCGGACGTAATATCTGACAACTGAAAACTCTTGTCAGGCTGTTGCACTATACTGTGTGATGATAAGGCTATAAATAAAACATGATTTGTGACTATAATTGTGCTTAGAAACGAAACACATATTTACTGTTACGCTTGCACAACGATTTTTCACCTATATAAGGACAACATTTATGTGTGAAAGTTGGTGGACGCATTGTTTTGTCTTGTTTGCGTTAATTCATTTTAGTTTATTGCATATTTGTTTTATGCAATAATGAAGTACATATTCATATAAACGCTTTAAGGGTGTGTTTCCTTGCCAAATATTTGACAGATTGAAGACAGAGGTCCAACTCGAATGTCAATACACACTCACTAACATGATCATGCAAGTACATATACATTGACACAATCATACCAGTACATACTCGAGGGACATCAAACTGAATTATCTACAATTGGTAGGTTTACATAGTTGTGGACAGGTATTGTCATTGTGTTGTATGCCGGTTTTAAGGAGAAAAAAAAACAATTGGTCTTGCCCAAGGTTTTTTTCTTTCCTTCCTCTGTCATGTAGATTATTCGGCTAATTGGGTAATTGCTTGTCCCCACCTCCCAGGTGTTTATCCAGCGCACCACGGGATGCGATCACATGGTGTGCAACCAATGCTACACCAGCTTTTGCTACAGCTGTGGAGACCGCTTTCGCAGGTTCAAGTTTATCGGTAGCCATAACAACCGGCGCAGTATCCTGGGCTGTCGCTACAACTACTACGCCGAGAAACCCGTCAAACGGAGGCTGATTCGTGGCTCTATATTCGGTAAATATACGACAACTATTGTCGGTACAGTCGGTGCTCTTGTTACAAGATGTTGGCGTATGTCTCTTACAGTTTTCATTAATATATACATGTGCAGTTGGCAACATGGGGGGGGAGGCTTTCATATGAATTCCATCATTGTAATCAATGTTTTTGCAGCTGACAAGGTGTTGATGTAAGGCTCACCTAGTTTATGTCTTTACAGCTGACAAGATGTTGGTGTAGGGCTCACATAATTGATTTAATTTACAGCTGGCAAGATGCTGGTGGCCCCCGTGGCGGGAGCCCTGGCGCTGGCGGCCGGGGCGGTACTGCTCGGGGTCGGGGTGTTCGCCTTACCCGTCTGGGGAGGAATCAAGATCCGAAAGAAGATGCAAGAGAAGAAACGCCTAAAGCAGTACCGGGAAGAGCAGCTAGAGAGGCGGAAGGCCCTGGATGAACTCCGCAACAGAGGTCCGACTTCGTATTTAACTTTTATCTTGTCGAACATTATTCAAAATTTAACATTTGTCACGTCGAACATTATTCAAAATGTAACTTTTGTCATGTCGAACATTATTCAAAATGTAATTTTTGTCATGTCGAACATTATTCAAAGTTTCTTTGTCGTTGTTTGTAAAATGTATGGCTTTTGGACCGGTTTCATACAAACATTTTATGGCTCTCAGTCTTACTCATGCAATATAATTGTTTTAATGTGGGGCCTTATTTGGCTTTTCCAGAACAATAATCATATGACCAGGAAATATTCTCTTGACTTGGCAAAGAGGTTAAAGCACTCTACTTAAACCAACAAGCTAATGGCATAAATCGCACGAATCCAGCTGAAGGCATATGTTTTCTGTAGTATTGTATTTATTGGAGTTGCTGAACTATAGTGTCTCTCCTTTCTTAGGCGACCCGTACTTGGAGCACTGGCAACACATGCGTCTGATGGGCATGAACACGTGGATGTTGCAAGGTCACGTGTCATCCGCTAGTAGCAGAGGTTCGTAGCAGCACATACAGGGGCCGCCCCGATAGCTCAGTGGGTTAGACCGCTCGCCTAGAGTGCTCTGGCCACCTGAGAGCCGAACGCCACGTGGTTCGGTGGTTCGCGCCCCGCTGTGGCCATTGTCTGTGTGGTCGCAGGATCCTGAATATACAACCAACACCCAACCCGGCATATACAGGCCCTTTTCACCTCACACGAACGCGTGTGCTAGGGGGAAATTATCGATAGAATCTTCCATTAAACCGGGAACGATACCTGAGGAACACGAGAACAGTGAACAAAGTACATTGTAAACTACTAAGAAAGGCTTGTGGCAGATTCAAGCCAATGCGAGAACCGTTTTCTTACGATAAGAAAAGGTCGATATTTAAACGCCTCAGCGACCCGCAATTCTCTTCGCGCCAGTCGATCCGACGAAGAGCGAAAGTTTTGTACGCATTTATTTTTCTTCCTTGTCTGAAATATGTCGTTTTAACAGCAATAATGTCCGGTAACGTATGAAATCATGGCAATGTATAAAATAGTGGCCATGTATAAAATAGTGGCTATGTATAAAATTATGGCAATGTATAAGAATTTATAAAATGTTATATTTACGGTCTCTTTATATATCTTTACACGTTAACTGTAACATACCGACGTTAACTAAACCTTAAACCTGTCTGATCTTTTTTAACATGGATTCTTTACAGAGGATTCTTCCTCCTCTGACGTCATGACTCTGGCTGAGGTGGAGGCTAAGATTGAGTCCTTGTCATTGGATCCCAGCGCCGTAAGCGTAAGGTACGTCATCGGTGGTAAACATCCGAAAACAGTCCAAGCGGCATAACTTTTAGATATGTCACTAGAGTCTGTACATGTACTTCAAATTCTATACTAGAAACATCAAGGAGTTGGTAGTTTGGTACTACGTTCACTGCAATCCCGTCTTGTTTACTGTATGACAGACTTAATCAGTATATCTATACAATCTGTGAGACTCCTGTTTGGTTCGTGTTCTGCAAAGTGTAAGATATGGTAAGAATGTCGGTGTGACAGATAAACAGATAAAATTTGTACTTAAAAAGCCATGATATTGTATTTCGTTATCGGCGTTATTTTATTCTGGATTTATACGCTTTATTTATTATGCAACAATATTTTATTGTGCATTTCTACGCTTTATTTATTATACTATATATTTTATTCTACATTTGTATACGCTTTATTTATTATACAATATATTTTATTCTAGATTTATACGCTTTATTTATTATACGATATAGTTTATTCTGGATTTATAAGCTTTATTTATTGTACGATATATATTCTGGATTTCTATTAATAGCGTTGCTGTGCGGTGTGATAATATTAACGTTGTTGTACAGTGATGCGGAGCAGTGGACGACAGAAGACGCTGAACCGAAAGACAAGGTCAAGGACGCTTTGGAATGCTGCCACATGCAGACGGATGTGTGAAGGTCGTCGCGACTCATTTACCTGGCCATGTTGTTTTCTAACATGGCGACCTATTCGCCAGGGTCTGGGATGAAATGCACACATTATCTGCATGTGTAATGACATATACTATTACCTGTTTAAGCTTTCGCTCTTTTCAGTTTTAACTGAGAAATATATCTGCGAGGAGCTTTTGATTAATCGCGACGCATTCCATGTAAGTAGTTATTACGCGAGAGACGTTTATGTTTCTTGGGGTGCCACCCTCGGCTCACTGAATATCGTTATTACGCGATACAGCTTAACCTGTTGCTGCCTGGTCAATGTCTTACATGCTTATGATAGATAGGGAATCTCTGTCGGGTCATTTAAGTTGTTCCTGCTCTTGCGCGTTCTGTGTTATACATATATATATATATATATATATATATATATATGTAATTATATCGATTGTTACCACAATGCTTGTTGATGTTTCTTTCCCATTTTCTCAGGTGTGTTAATATTTTCTCTATGCCTCCACGGTAGGCCACCTATGTGAATAGACTCTCTCCCTGCGTGTACCCTACGTGTGTAAAGGGACGTTATGTTATACTGCATCGGTACTCATTAAGTGTCTGTGATACCTAGATCTGTGACCTGTGTTTGCCCCCCCAGTCTGTCATAGGAGGCCATTAGAATAAAACGCTCGGTTCTGAAGCAGGACTTCAGGCAATAAAAACGATCAAGACCCAACCTTGGCCTCACTAGACACAGATCAAAACCGGCGACTTTCAACTAGTTCAAAATGAATGATTAATGATGATTAGAAATATCTAACATTTAGACTTAATTATAATGGAAGGAAACATATCACATGTCAATAGTCATTTTCTGAAACTAGCTTGCTGTGATAAATATTATATTTGTGCTTATGCTAATTTATCAAATTATTGTTTAATTTGCTGACTCTGGTCGGAGGTTGGCTAAGGAAGTGGGCTGCATATATTTACCCGCGCTGGGTACTGTCAAAACGGATTGTGTTCTCACTGCCAATCTCGGCAGCATTTTTTGCACGGACTTTCTGCTTTCGTACCACGGGACAATTTTGGCACAGGTACTGTATTTGATGCGTACATAATTTAATTGGTGCTTTGTTAGTTTTTTAGTTCTCAGACTGTTTTGCCATTGATGAAAGTAAATGTAATGATATTGAATATCCCTGAATTAATTAATTAAGGAAGAATTGGCCCATTTGAATTGATGGCTCAAATATCATTATCTACATGATTATTTTAACGATTTTTCTTATTCACAAAAGCTTTGCACGATGTTGATTTCGATTCCTAAAAATGTATTTAATAAGAAAAAAGGTAGGGTTGGTTTTTGGGCGTTTTGTGCATTTTGGTTCGCCATCCGCCGTTTGCGACAGAAAAGGATCTACAGATTAATATATAAGTACATCACCAGTTAAATTAATAATTACTTTATGTCTATAGTGTGCCTCCGGCAGGTGTTATGCTCTTACAAATTGAATATCTTGAGTGCCTACTTCTTCGTTCCAGCGCAATTATTTACACCAATTGTATTCTTGTGTTTTCTCGAGCTTTTATAGTTTTACTTTAGAGCAGGCGGCGATGTCAGTTTTGATGGTATGATTGAAGCTCTGCTCTGTACAAACTGCGAATAAGATCTGAGCTAAGACCTGATAATTATCTCCTGTTTTACGATTTTGTTGTATAGAGTCTATTTATATATATATATATACACAGAGAAGTCGTTATATTCACTTTGGAGAGTTTAAGAAACACCTTGGCGCAATGAGTGGTGAAACGTTATTAACTATTATCATTTATCTGACCGACTTTACGTCTGCATGAAATTAACTTCTATATTCAGAAAGTAACTGGCTTGAATTTCGTATGCTACAATGCTGCCTTCTTATGGCAGAACCGCAAAGTGACCCTTAACAGCATAGCTTTGTAGCTGTTGCGCATGGGTTTCCGCGGCATCGTGCATCATCCACTGTTATAGAGGTGAACGCTCAGCGAGATTTTACTGTATATCTCGCAAGGTGCATGGCCTGTATTCCCAGTTGTCGACGTACCATGCCTTTCATTAATACTGATGTCAATGTTTGCTTTGTGCCCTCCTCTGGACTGAAAATAAAAGCCAGTTATGCGAGTAGTTATTAAGGTTTTTAACTCTGTAAACATGTAAAGCGTTTTCAATCTTGAATATGCCAATCGAGATATTATAAAAATGTGGCATACGTCATGTTGGTCGTTACGGAGTGAGGACTTGAAGTTGCTATTTTTGCGTTTATGTTGATACTTAATCGGGGAAAACTGCGATTCACGGGACTTATATAGCAGCAGGACTAGTTATTCTGATTGCTTTGCCAGCTTTGTTCCCTGGCGAATGGTTTTCACTACCCAAGTGTTGTATGAACCACAGCGGCTGTTTTGTATTTTTCGAAAATAACGTGGAAAGTTGACCCATGATATAGGTGGGTTTCGCATATGAATTGAATTGATTGATATCGGTGGGTGTCGCATATGAATTTATGTGTAATAAAAGTTGCAACTTCATTAAATGTCCGTATCCACCCCGCCCTCGAAATTTATAAGGAGAGGCTGGCTTAGCAAGAACTTACTTGTATGGATGAGAGGACGCATTGCCTTATGGATACAAAGTAACACGAGACGATATCCTGTTGAAAGACTGCTGTTACGTAAATTTGCAACTTATGAGATATGTGAACATAAATGCGAACAAGGCTATCGGATTAATTATTCGGAGACTTCTATAGATATATATGAGCAACATCAAACAGGGTTTATATCCACAACTTTATAAATGGCATTTGTCACTTCCGACATGGCCTTTAATATGAAGTAAAAGTGTATATATCGTTCTTGTATAAATGATTTTTTTTCGTACTTTCTGTATGAGTTGGGTTCATATAATAAAGCCTGTCTGAAGAAAACTGCCTTTGTGTTAAGTTCCAATTTGGAGAGAATACCGATATTATATTATCAATCGTATCAAGATATCATTTATTAGCTTGTTAAATGACGATGAAATCGTAAGCAGTGATCTATAGACAGATCATCCCGTGACTAGAGTAGGTAGCGTGTTCGGCTATCGTCGATTATTCTCTGCTGGACCAGCCGAGAAAGAGATCGGTGCGTGGTTCGAATCCCACCGGTGAGTCTCTGTGCTTGAAAAAGCTCCCAGGTCTTACTTCGCAAAGAGCCGGGGGTTACTCTCGGAGACATGGCTCCTCTCTTAGCAGATTTAATGGTAAGGTATACATTTATACTGTTGGATACCCTCCCACCCATCTTTTCTACATGGTCTTCTCAGTGTTATTGAAAGCTGTGCTATAAATAAATAAAAGTACTATACTGACCTATACACAAGTGTATATGAGTAATAGGGTCTCATTTACTGATAATAATGGAGTAACTTACGCACCAAAAGTGCCTCTCCGTCATAACTTCACCAGCTCGTAGAAATGATAGTGTTCATAAGTGACATTTAGTTATATATTGGCAAATGTCTCTTGCTGAAAATGTAGATGGTAGTTGACTTATTGGCCGAAAAACTATGTCCAACACTTCTACTCAGCGCTAATTAAGTAGATTAGTGCAAATGAGTAGGTGTTTATGAATATCGACCGAGGAATGTACACGTGTCTACCCTGGGTTCTGGTTTCATAACCCCGCATTGAGGGCTTTTCCCACTTTCCTATGAAGCCAGTCCCAGATGATATCCGCCATTAGCTTGCTGGATCCCAGCACGAAGGCATGTTCGATGCCCTGCTGGCACAGCATGATGTCCCCGTCCGGAAAGCGTGCCTTCATGTCCTCATAATACTGCACGGGAC